>OX393581.1:15024393-15292534 GCA_947652605.1 Elmis aenea | reverse complement strand
CCAGGGTTGGCCTGATTTAAATCATGATTTAAATCAAACTTTGTTTATTTTCACGATTCAACGTCACTCGTCACATGTAAATTAAATGCACGTTTTACTTCCACCCGCCGAAACAACCGCCGGAAATATTGCCTATTGCCTTCTTATAGGTCAGGGAAAAATAAAGTCTCTACAGGATTTTTTTTTGTTAGAGACGCATTCCGGTGGATTTACTTTGTAAATTTTCAGTAGTAATATAACAAGTGCATTGAAAATTATCGATAATTTTTGGTAAATATGCCCGAATGCAAGTTGAGCTGCATTTTTCTGCTTCAACTTGCATGAGCGAAGATTTGTCAAAAATTATAGATTATTTGCAATGCACGAGTTATATTTTGTCAGAAAATTTCCTTCACCTAACCTATCTGTCAAATTAAAATGTTGTTTAATTTAGATAAATTAAAGTATACCTACTACTTACTGCGATTGTTATTATTAATAGATCATTTATAAGTTATAACTAATTTTTAATTCAAGAATTATATTTTAATAAAAATTAATGAACCAAATAGTATTTAGGTACATACATAATCTGTTATGTCAAATTTTACAAGTACTGTCAGAGTGGTGTGTCAGGGCTGTGGTTTAATCTATATTAAAGTAATGTTATTGGTCGCCGACATCTGTCAAAAAATTATCAAGACCAAAATACCTTATTCCCTCTCCAAATTTATATTTTCCGCAAATCAAAAACTCAGATTTCTTAGAAACGACCAATAAACGCATGAAAATCTGTTAACCGCGGAAAGGAAATTATCAGTGTATGATTATGTTTATTGGCCGTTTAAACGAAATCTGAGTTTGTTATTGGTCGAAAACGCAAATTTGACAGGAGGATCAACTCCTGGCAGCGGAATGTAAAATTATTACCGTGTAATATTGCTCCTATTGGTAGTCTCTAAAAGATTTAAGATTAGTGATTGGTTGAAAACGCAAATTTGACAGGTGAAGGGAATTTTCACAATAACAATTATTTTTAGGCCCAAAAGATCTACAGCCTCATTCAAAAAGTCTGAAACATTTGGAAAAGTTTTTTTATTATCGATTTCTCAGCAAATTTTATTTCTGATAAAAGTTGATGCTATTGTAAAAAAAATTCATATGACACTAGATTTTAGGTTTTTTAAAAATATTCGCAAAAGTAAAGTGCCCTTATTTTAAAAGTTACAAAACATTTAATCAAACATTGTTTAGAAATCAAAAATATGACAATACGAAATTTGACATTGTCATTTCATTTACAAATTTTATACTTTAAAGAAGCTCGATAAAAGTTCATGTAACACTAGCTTTTAGCGATTTTGGAACAATTCGCAAGATTAAAGTGCTCTTATTTAAGAAGTTTAAAAAAAATCAGGTGAAAATGATAATCCATTAAATATTATTTTTAAATTGTAAATAACTGTTTTCTTAATTTTTTAAAAATTTACAATAGGGACACTACTCTTTCCGAGTTAAAAAAAAAATTGTTAAAATCTAGTGTTATAATTATGAATTGATATTGAATTTTTTTTAATTAAATAGTTTTAGTTCATGTACCAACTTTTCTCAAGAATAAAATTATTTGAGAAACCAATAATGAAAAACTTTTTTCATTTGTTTTAAAGTTTTTTGATGTTAAAATTACTATAAAAATAAAAATTGAAATTCCAACGACAAATTTCACCTTTGGTCGTATTTTTGAATTCTAAACAATCTTTCTCTGTGAAGTTATTTTTATAACTTAAAAAAGGCTCTTGGAATATTTCTGAAATCGCTAAAATGTAGTATCCTATAATTTTTATAATTTATTTTAATATTAAAATTAATTTTAGGTCAACGACCAACTTTTATCAAGCATAAAAGTTTCTGAGTAATTTTTAATACAAAAAAATTTCATTTGTTGATACTTTTGGATGACGCTGTATAGAAAATATAATGTAGGGTGAATAATGAATAAGTTATTAGCAAAAGGTAAAAATAGTCAAGTTTCTTAAATTTAAATCAATGATTTTTGATTTTTTAAATTGAAATCAAATTTTGCCCTAACCTGATTAATAACTGATTTACTGTGGATTACAGGTTCCATTCAATACTTTTTTGTTTTAAGCGTTTTTGAAAAACAAGCATATTTTACAGTTTTGTTTAACCATGTACATATAAAACAGAATATGTGTGGAAATAAAAATACATACAGGGTGAGGCATTACTTATGACACCCCCACTTATTTTGTTATTGGAAAGATTTATCAAAAAAAGTTTCAAATAAAAGTTGTTGGATATAGTATTTCCCAAAATATTGTCATGTCAATTATTTGTTTTCTTTTGTTTTTTTAGGAGTTACGGCAACATATTTGTTTTTTTTTAATGGCACGATACATATTTTTTTATACGGTTTGAAAGACATTTTCTTTCTCTTTTCAACGCACTAAAACTTTTAGACCCTTACATAACAAAATTTTCAAGAAAATCGCAAAAGAACATTTTGGTTTTAAAAGCGTACTTTATTAATTAATTTACATAAGTAGGCTTAGAAAATGATACAAAACGGTAAAAGATCTTTAAAAAAGGTAACAATGGTAATCACAAAACTATTGTAATAAACTTTTTACCGTTTTGTATCATTTTCAAAACCTACTAATACAGTGTGAGGCATCACTTATGACAACCCCACTTATTTAGTTATTGGAAAGAATTATCAAAAAAAGTTTCAAATAAAAGTTGTTTGTTACAATATTTCCCAAAATATTGTCATGTCAAATTTTTGTTTTCTTTTGTTTTTTTAGGAGTTACGGCACCATATTTGTTTTTTTTTTAATGGCACCATCCATATTTTTTTATACGATTTGAGAGACGTTTTCTGTCTCTTTTCAACGCACTAAAACTTTTATACTCTTACATAACAAAATTTTTAAGAAAAACGCAAAAGAATAATTTTTATATTGTATTAACTAATTTACATTAGTAGGCGTTGAAAATGATACAGAACGTTAAAAAATGTATTACAGTAGTTTTGCGTTAACCGTTGTAACCTTATTAACTTCTTTCAAAATCTTTTGCCATTTGGTATCATTTTCAAAGCTTTCTAATGTAAATTAATTAATACCGTACGCTTTTAGAACAAAAATGTTCTTTTGCGATTTTCTTAAACATTTTGTTATGTAAGGGTATAAAAGTTTTAGTGCGTTGAAAAGAGAAAGAAAATGTCTTTCAAACCGTATAAAAAAATATCTATCGTGCCATTAAAAAAAAACCAATATGGTGCCGCAACTCCTAAAAAAACAAAAGAAAACAAAAAACTGACATGACAACATTATGGGAAATATTGTATCAAAGAACTTTTATTTGAAACTTTTTTTGATAATTCTTTCCAATAACAAAATAAGTGGGGGTGTCATAAGTGATGCCTCACCCTGTATAATCAGAAACTAACTGAAGCCACCATTTCAAATTTAATTACCTTTAAAACTACATCGTAATTGCAGCCTTTGTCGTATTTTTTAAAGATTTACCTTGGTTTTTGTTTCGTTAACTACTATTTTATCTCCTTATTTTCGCAAAAATATAAACAAAGATTTGCACCGAGAATCAACATTTTAAAAAGTTCCTAGTTATCTCTGCGTTCCATCTTTTTGAAGATAAGAGTTTTCGTAAATTTGTAATTAACCAAGTTAAATTAAAAATAAGTGTCAAGTTTTTAATGCCAAAGGATCACTATTATCTAATAATTTTATCGGAAGCCTTATACAATTTTTGCAAACTATAAAGACATAACGACAAACGCATTAATTTTGATAATAGCGGAAAATATTGTACATTATATTAAACTAAATGTAAGTGTTTTCAGCATTAGTAAAAGCAATAGAAAAGAACAATAAACAAGTAGAGATTTCGACTGTTTCTATAAATTCGCCCTCGAAATATGAGGCGCGAAGGAAATGTCAACCCTCTTCCAACAAGTCCATCACACTGCTCTCAAACAGAAAGGGCTACTAATGCACTACCAGAGTAACACCTACGGCAACATCTAGGTACACACAACAGCAAACACCATTATTGAGGGCGTATTGGAGATATCAAAAATCTTTTTTGGAAATCGCGAACATCCCCGTTTTTCCCAGTATTTAAATTAAACAGCTTCAGGATATCTCTTTTACAACATTTTATCGATTATATCAGCACAAAAAGGGAATACCACATTGCGAAACAAAGTAAAAGGGTTATAAAGCATTTAGTAATTTGTAATGACGGACAAAGAATTCAATTTTAGGGACGTTTTACGTTTCAATTTCGTTAAATCCACAAATTAATTCCATATCAGAAACTAGAATCTCACAAAGCATTATATTTTTGAAAGGGACAACCGAGCTCAAGAATCTTCATATTGTGCTTAGCCATTCATAAATCCAATATCAAACTCGGAATTATTTAATTAAAAAACGTCAGTTTATGTGTGATTTAATTTTAAAAATAATATAAACTGATTTCAAAATTAAAGATACAATTATTAAGTAACTTCTTAAAGTCGAAATGTCTAGACAGCTGGTCAAAAGTTTGGTGTTTCTAAAAAAGTGGGGCTAAACACAAAAAATATTCTTCAGATATAAAAGAAAATTTTACTGAATAAAATAAATACATACATTATTAGAAATTAATCACATTAAAATTAGAATTATATCAAATAAAGCAAGAATACTAAAAATAGTCGTTTTACCGACTTTTCCTCAAAACAGTCTGTTTTGCATTTATTGACATTTTTTACGAATCTTGGCAAGCGGGCAATTTCCATTTTTCTGAAAACGTAATCCAAAGCTCTTTTTTGACGAAGGACATTTTTCCCGGACTTTTTCATCGAGCTCTTCCCTAACACGCTCTATAAGACTCGGATTTTGATATTATGTTGGCCAAATCATGTTATTCAAGAGACCTTCTGCCTCTTTTTATTTTAAATAGTCTCTGCACAATCTTGATCTGTGTTTAAGGTCATTATCCTGTTGCCCGGTAACCCATCACCAATTGGTCATAGCCCAGATCAAATAGCGTTGCTTCTAAAGTTCTTTTATACTGATCTTTTTTTTTTAGTATTCCTTCAATGCGTACTAATTTTCCAACTTCATAGCCAGAAAAACAGCCCAAAATTATTAGGAAACTACCCTTGTGATTCACCATTGGCATCACACAGTCAGGTACTTCCTTACAGCTGCGGGAATCCGCGCAAAACTCAAGCAAAATCGTTCAGCCTGTGTCCGGATCTTTAGTAGAAGGACCAACAGGGAAAACTAATTTATTTGGGCACATTGCTGTAAAAAAAACACTTCTTTGTCCACAAAATAGGAAGAAAATGTAACAGTTGGCGTTAAATCATCAAGATTGGGCAACAGCATATTTTATAAATTGATTTGGTCCGATGACTCCAAATTCGAAATATTTGGATCAAGAAGGGGATTTTTATTCGTCGTAGCAAGGGCAAACAAAAAGTTGCCTGTGTGATGTCAACGGTAAAGCACGGGGGTGGTTCCCTTATAATCTCGGTCTATTTTTCTGATAGAAATGGAAAATTAGTTCCCATTGAAGGAATACTAAAAAAGAGGTCGGTATAAAAGAACTTTAAAAGTCAACTCTGTACCATCTGAGCTTCAACCAATAGGTGATGGGCTCACAATGCAACAGGATAATTGACCTTAAAAACAAATCAAGATTTTGCAGAGGCTATTTAAAATAAAAAGAGGCAGATGGTATCTTGAATAACATGATTTGGCCAACACAATTTCTAAATGTGAATCCTATGGAGCTTGTAAGGGATAGAAAGGTCCGAGAAAAATGTCCTACGTGAAAAAAAAGAGCAGATTACGTTTTCAGAAAAATTTAAGAGTAATTTAAGAGAAACAATAAAAAAAAACATTTGCCCGCATGCCAAGACTAGTAAAAATGTCAATATATGCAAATTCGACTGTTTTGAGGAAGTTATTTTTCTGCAATCGTCACTAAACTAGCTCAATAAGTACCCAAAAGCGGCTGTAATAATCATTTCTACTACCTAGACAGTAAAAAAGTCAATCAGGTAGTAAAAAATACTTTTTTACTGCCTAGGCAGTACTAAAGCAAAATGCGCTACGCTCATTGGTTGAAAAAATTGAGGGTGCTTATTTTCAAAGATAAATATTTGACAGGAGAATGAGAATCTGACAGATGAAGTCAAACTTTATGTATTTGCTTGATTTTTCGCGAATTCTTTAAAGATTGCAGAAAAAATTTAATATGCACCTCGACAGTAAAAAAGGCTTTTTTGTGCGATCGTACTAGAAACAGCTGTTTGACGGACGCGTTAGCAACCATAAAGTACTGCATTACCGGCCCTATCCTTAGCAACGGCCGTAAAAGTTACTTTTCAGGCCGTTACCCTTAGCAACGGCCGAAAAAGTAACTTTTCCGGCCGTTGCTAAGGATATGGCCGGTAATGCAGTACATACGCCGTCATCTGTCAGTGACAGAATGTCACGTAGTTTCTAACCTATAATTTTGAAAATTACTAAAAATTTAAATTGTTTTTAATTCTATCGCACAAAAAATGTAATATGCACCTCGGCCAAAACGTACTTTTTGGCCTTGATACATAAATAACTATTTTACTACCTAGTTTACTTTTTTACTGTCTAGGGAGTAGAAATGATTATTACAGCCGCTTTTGGGTACTTATTGAGGTAGTTTAGCGACGATTGCAGAAAAAATTCATTAAAACCAATTTTAGTGTTCTTGCATTATTTGATATAATTCTAATTCTAATTTTAATGTAATTAATTTCTAATACATCAATAATGTCTATGTGTTTGTGTTATTCAGTAAAATTATTTTATATTTCAACAACATTTTCTGTATTTATCTCCACTTTTCTAAAAAAAAAAAACTGAGGTGGTCTTAAACTTTTGACCGACCAATTACAAGCTAATCAAAAATGTTTCTATTTGCATTTAACTTGCTTTTTTGCAGTAAGGTCCGATTTGCAATTAATAAAAATTACTACAGACTATAGGCAAAAAATATGTACCTACCTATATATACAAGGTGTCACAAATTTGAGGTTCAACATATGTATCTCAATAATATTAGGAGCTACAACGTCAGTTATATTGGGGCAAAGTTGTCAAAATCGGCGCTGAATTCAACTCTAAAAATAAAGGTAATAAATTTTTAAAAACTATCCGAGATTCCTCTATTGTTCGTTAAAATATGTTGCTCACCCTCTCACCTAATACAAAGTCAATGTTCAATGCAGAAAATTAGTACTTGCTTATACAGCATTTTAGTGCCAACAAGTAAAATAAAATTTCGTATACTTTTTGCACTTATAATGCTTCATATCCTACAATGTTGCTCTTGTCAGATTTCCCAAAAGACTGTCTATTGTTGACCGAACAATGAATGGACGAATCGGGATGTTGCTGAATGTTCTTTACAATATCTATTGTATGATGACAAAATATCAGTGCTTAAGGATTTTTAATCAGTTGCAATGTATTTTAACAAATCGACGCTTTGACGAAATAGAAAAAATAAATTTGCAGGATTAGTCTCAATTCAAAGATTGTTAAACCTTGAGGACACTTTTCAGTAACAAAAAATAGCTTTTATAGACATTTATTTTGCCAAAATATAGACAGTATTGCACATCAAAAGTTGGAAAACACACTCATTTGAATAACAACGTTAAAAGTTAGATTTTTTACTGTCTTTAAACTTTAAACTAAGCTTCAAATGTAATATTGTTTATAAATATAAAATTAATTCAAATCATCTTAAAATTTTGTTTCTGAATTTAGTTTAGCAGCTAAGTTTCAATAATAATAGAAATTATACCTATCTACAATGTAAAGGATTTAATAAAAACTTCTGCAAATATTTACAACTTGTATTCTGGTGAAATGTTTCAAATTGTAGGACGGACTTAAAGATGAAACAGGGAGTAAAATAAAAAAGTAATAAAAACACTTATTGCCGCACATATCTCAACTTTACAATTGTCATTATTGCAAAATCGTTGCTGTAAATAATAAAAAATGTGCCTTAATGGGTTATGTTGAACAATGTCCGATTTTCGACCAAATTTTACACACTATTGGAGATAGGTGTTAAGGATATTATCATAATTTTTGTACACAAAATAAGAAATTTTTATATGAAAATATATGCACGAATCTATACTCTTAGAGATCCGGGATGCTTACATTATCTACTTGTGCCATGAAACAAAATATGTAAAATTAATAATTGTTTTCACATTTCATGATTCCTTAATGTTTTTTATACATTTGGGCCAACCAGAAACTTCATTACCGATCCCAATAAAATACTACCTGCTTTTTTGATGATGAGATAGTAAATAATATACAACTTCATTAAAACGTAAATTTTTGTCTCGAATCCCATGTAAATTTAAATTAGTGGTGACCTGAAAGTTTTAAAATGTTCCAAGAATTAGCATAAATTCATCCTGTATGAGAGGTCCACCTGATAGTTCAAGTACTTGCAGGTTTTGTGCGGGCTTCAGATAACGGAAATTGCAGCAGATTTACCACAATTAATTAAAATCGTCACCCTGTTAAACTAATAATTTGCTTAACAAACTAATTAGCTAACAAGAATTTGATGGGTCAGTGTCGCAAATTAGTTTGATTTGATCACATGTTAATCTGCTTACTAGAATCGGTTTATCAAAATAGCATGCTAAATATAGAGTATGATTCATCATGACGAGAAAATCTTATTTGTTGTCAACATATTGGAATAATTAAAGGAAAACAGTAAACATGTTTCTACAGTCCAATTTTTTTGGAACTTAATGGAACTGCAGGCTGAACGCATGTACGTAACAATGCTAAATTTCAAACCATATTACCATATTAGCGACGTGAAAAACGAAACCCCTGCAAAAGCGCTATGATTTAACCCTGCAGCGGTGGCGCGGGGTCTCTCAGACTCGAGCGTCACAAGATTTTGTGTAGAAAGGGGAGGGGTGGAAGTATACTTTACCGCCTTTCAGTACCTTCCTAAAATTCACTATATTAGCGATTAGTGCAGAAAGAACAGTGCAATTTGTTTTTTTTTCAAACTTTTTGAAGCGTTTTGGGTCTGTCAGACCCGGCGCCACCACTAAGCGAACGTTCATATCAAGTTCAATATTCAACGAATAGGCCTGTTTTTATCGCTTTTGGTAAGTAATAAGTGTACCATTTTCAGTGAATTGAATTATAAATTAATGTTAATCACAGAAACATGAGTTACGAAGATGAACAGGCGCGATTATTGCGTTTATTAGAAGAAGTAGACATTGAAGCTGACGAACAATTTGACGACGAAGAATCCGAATGAGAAGAAGATAATGTTGAGGCACGTTTGACTGATACAGACATAGAGCAAGAAGGAGAAAGCGATACCGAGAATTTACCACTATTAGCAAAAAAAAACACAAATTCCCAGCTACATCGGAAAAGACGAATGGACCTAGTGGACCACCACATGAAGCGTCGTTCGTTATTGGAATACATTACTCCAGCAATTCGACGAAGACGTCAAAAAGATGTCATTTGTGTAAAAACAACAACAAAACTCGTTACTTTTGAAAAATGTGTAAAAAAAAATTATGTCTGAAGAATGCAGAATTTTGCTGCCCTGTGTGTGTGACACTGTCAGAAACTTGTTTATAATGTCTCATAATGTGTTATATAAAGAAAAATATTATTTTTTTTTTGGTATTTTCATCATTCATCAAATAAATTTTTAATTTTAGTTTACATATGTAATATTTCTTCCATTGTAAGGACACATTGGTATTTTTTGAATTCCTTATAACAAAATTATTAATTTATAAAAAATTTACCTGGGTAACAGGAACACTCACAAAAACACAAATTTTATATGGTTAGTAATTAATTACATTGTTTTTAATAGTGGGTCTGTCAGACCCAGCGCCACCACTCGTGAAATGCAAACGGGCGCCATCACTCCAGGGTTAAAAAATTGTATTGTATCTGATAACTAAATCTTTACGACTTGCATAGGCGTTCAACATAGAGAATGCCGCTTTTGTAAGGGTCTCGTTTTTCGTGTTTTTCTCCGAAACTGTTTAAGATATTTTCAGAAACTTTGCACCAGTTTACTCGCAGTATGCGCGCATTGGTTAATAGAAAAATTTGATTTTATCTCTGATGGTTTCATGGCCAACACTATCGCAAAAATTACCTTTATTTTTCGGTGTTTTCCCTATTTTTCCAATGTAAATCAACAATGGAGGTGTAACTCTACTAAAATATTATGTTTGATGTTGATACAATAAAAAAAGGCTTGATCAGATATATACATATAAATCGGTTCCATAGTCTGTCGGCGCTGTCCGATCCCCAGACTGTTCCTCCACCCCTTCCTATCCTGCCACTGGTCCTCTTGCAGATTTCTTTCGCTCATAGCTCTCTGAATGCCCTCGTTCCACGTCTTCCTGGGTCTGCCTCGTTTTCTCCTTTCAGGAGGGATCCAGTCAAGCGTTACTTTTGGCAGTCGATGGTCTGCCATCCTTCTTACATGTCCGTACCAAATCAGTTGTCGTCTTTCTGCCTCTTTATTATAGTTTCCCTCAGTCCGATTAATTCTTTAATTTTTAGAAAACCCCACAAAAAGAAGTCCGGAACCGTTAAATCGGGCGATCTTGCTGGCCAGTGCAAATTGCCAAAACGGGAGATGAGGCGACCCGGGAATGCTTCCTCCAATATGTCGATTGTGGCTCGTGCGGTGTGCGCCGTTGCTCCGTCCTGTTGGAACCACATGTCCTCCAGTTCCAACTCATGCAATCGAGGCAGCATAAACTCGGTTATCATGACTCTGTAGCGCTCACCATTCACTGTCAGTGTTTGGCCCACATCGTCCTCAAAAAAATAAGGGCCAATGACGCCTCCAGCGTAAACACCACACCATACAGTGACTTTGAGCGGATGTAATGGCTCTTCATGGGTTACCTGAGGATTTTCAGTGCCCCAGAAGCGATAATTTTGCTTATTTACGTAACCGCTCAGATGAAAGTGAGCCTCATCGCTCATGATTAATTTATCCGAAAAATTGTCCTCTTCGTCGTTGAGATTAATGATGGATTGAGCGTATGTTACACGTGAATTACGGTCGGTAGGCAACAACTGATGGACTGATTGCACTTTGTACGGAAACATCTTCAAATCGTGTACCAGAATTCGCCGTATGGAACGTTGGCTCATGCCGAATTGAGTGGCACGACGCCTGGTTGACGTTTCAGGCGACTCTACGACATCGGCGGCAACTGCGGCGATATTCTCAGCAGAACGGCTGCTTCTGGGTCTGCCACGTCTACTTAAGTCTCTTGTGCCACCACTCTCTTCAAGGCGACTGGCTAAACGCCGCAGAGTTTGAGCAGTGGGTGTTGGACGGCCAGGAAATTGGCGCCGAAATTCTCATTGCGTCAGAATCGGTGAACGATTATTCGTCAAAAACATGGTCACCAATAATCCGCGTTCGTGAGGAGTATAGCGTTCCATAGCTTGTCGTTCAAAATTTTACATGTGTTTACTTCACAAATGTC
This sequence comes from Elmis aenea, assembly GCA_947652605.1. Lineage (NCBI taxonomy): Eukaryota > Metazoa > Arthropoda > Insecta > Coleoptera > Elmidae > Elmis > Elmis aenea. Next base: position 15,280,920 of record OX393581.1, on the reverse strand, counting down.
AAAGCACAACTGACAATGCCTGTCAAACAAAGATTTGACAGCAACTTCCGATAGGGTGATTACTTTAGCCTCACCTAGTACATAATCTTCTTAGGGCATCCATCTCCAGAGCTTCCAGCCTTCTTTTATCTGCTTCTGTCCACCTACATGCTTCTGCTCCATAAAATACTATACTTTTAATAACTGTTGTACCTATATGTTGTATTTTCTCTTTTTGTTTATTTCTTTACTCCACCATATTCCATTTAGCCTTTTGATGCCTCTTTTTCCTTGTCCTATTCGTTGTCGAATTTCTTTTTCATCCTTTCCATCATCTTAAATTTTGACACCCAGGTATTGGTAGCCATTGCATTTAGATATTTTCTCTCCTATTTCTAATTCTAGATCATCGGATTCTCCCCCAATACAAAGGTATTTAGTTTTCTCCATATTCATTGAGAGCTCCGCTTTTCGTATTCTTCTTTAATTTTTTTTGTCATGTATTGGAGGTCATCCTTATCTTGGGCTATAAGCACCTGGTCGTCCGCAAATTGGAGAGTGTATATATTGCTTTTCCCTATATTTATCCTCATGCCCTTGCATTTTTTTTCACGTTCTCAAGGAGTGTTCAATGTATATTTTAAATAGTGTCGGGGACAGGCAACATCCTTGCGCTTTAGTCCTTTGGATGTATCAAATCCTTTTGATGTCGATCTTCCAATTTTAATTTTAAATTTAGTGCCTCTGTATAGTTCTTGGATGGCTTTAGTTATTCTACTACTTATGTTTGTATTTTCTAATGCTTTCCATAATTCCTGGACAGGCACGCTATCGTAGGCTTTTGTGAGATCTATGAAAAGTATTGATCAGATTCTAGCAGAAACATTTCGTGAACCTACCTTGTAAACACTACGGAAATAATAATTTTGTTGTTTTCGCATTTAGATCATCCTTTACTAATAAAAAAAAGCATACAAAACAAGTGGTCTGACCTGCTTTTTTTTTGCTAGCGAATGTGATAAAATATGAAAAGTTTTGGTGTCAGTTTGGCTTTATGAGGCATATTTATATGCGCATACGAATCGGAATAAATTAATTTTCATTAAAATATTACATCCTGTAAAGGCCAGATGTGTTATATTTAGTTTTCATGAGGAGAATTACATTAAAATTCCCAACGACCGTTGGTTGTTTTTATACCAATATTTGTTTTTTCATAATATAAAATGATCATCATACGCGCTTGAAAATTGTACAGAAAAAAATTAAAGTGTAAAAAAGTCAATGAAAATTTCCTTCACCTGTCAAATTTGCGTTTTCAACCAATCACTAACCTTAAATCTTATAAAGACTTCTAATGGAAGCATTATTATAGGGTAATAATAATTTTACATTCCCCTGTGTGACGTTGATCTTCCTGTCAAATTTGCGTTTTCGACCAATACAAACTCAGATTTCCTAAAAAAAGACCAATAAACATATCATACACTGATAATATCCTTTTCGCAATTAATAGATTTTCATGCGTTTATTGGTCGTTTCTAAGAAATCTGAGTTAGTGATTGGTCAAAAATATAAATTTGGAGAGGAAATTAAAAATTTTGGTCTTGATATTTTTTGAAAGAATTTCGGCGACTAGTAGCGTTACTTTAATATAGATTAAACCACACCCCTGACGCACCACACTGACAGTACTTGTCAAATTTGACATAACATACATTTAATTTGACAGATAGGAAATTTTCTGACAAAATGTAACTCGTGCATTGCAAATAATCTAACTATAATTTTTGACAAATCTTCACTCATTGTTGAATCAGAAAAATACACTGGTGCAGTTCGTGCACTCGTGTTTTTCAGCTCAACTTGCATTCGGGCATATTTACCAAAAATTATCGATAATTTTCAATGCACTTGTTATATTACTACTGATAAAAAAAATTTAAAACCATTCTGAGTTTGTCTTAAAAAACTACACATTTTTGGTAATTTAGCGAGACGCCAATGTAATCTAATCCCATCGAATTTGGACCACCCTGAACAAATGTCATAAATTTACGTGTCTAAGATATATAAAATCATGTAGTTGCATGAATTACAACTACATGCATGAATTACACTTCACATTGCCATTGGTTTGAAAACGAAATTAGTAATATGTGCAGTATGTTCTTAATTAGTTAGAGGTTTCAGCTAAACCGTGTTATATCTTTCATAAAACCGAAATAAGAATGATGAGGAACATGATATCTCGGCGAGGGAAAATGATTTAGGGTGATTAGGACGATGTTGAGGGATGATTGGTGCACATAAGGGTTACTAAGCGAATTCTGAGATGCAATTTGTTCAACACTTGCGGCATATCTTAGGTTTATATCTCGTCCAGACGACACTGAACATATCAATTCAGCTGTGATTTTTTTAACCGTCTGATATTAGCCTAATTTGGCAAATTTGCTCGATAACAATCTACAATAAAAATATGTGGGACGAAAGAGTTATTTGAGAATTCTGTTTTAAAACTCTTGGCTAAGTAAAAGCACAATAATGCGCCAGAAATAGAAACGGTGTGGAATACAAAGCAGAGCAATTCATAAATCGAATTTTCGTTCATATTTGTGCTAGTCTTTATTGTATCCCGAGGAAATAATACTAAACAGGATAAAGTCGACGAAACGTAAAAGTAATAATGAAAAGGTCGCACAGAATAAATAAGTAACTTCTGTAATAAAAGCGATGTCGCTTGTTACCAATCCGAAATTTTAAAATGAAATAGTTTAAAAAAATCACGTACATTATTATAAGAAAACTTAAATATTTTTCGGTAGGTACATCCAAATAAAAAAATCCTTAACAAATGTGATTTTTGCTATTTTTGAAAATTAATTTTAGCAACGTCATTCAAACAATCTTTAGAAAATTTACGCAGGTTATTATGAACGCTCGTTAGCAACTCACAAATTTTTGCAATGTAATTTTCTTTTTAAAGACAAATTTTGTATACTCTTTGACTACGAAATTAATCCTGTCCTAAGTTTTTTTTTTTAGGAGTGCAACATTTTTAGTCTAAGATAACATTTAATTAAGTAAGTGGTAATATTTTATAAAGAATGAGGGTACCATGACAACCTTTAATTTTTAAATAACACCCTATAGATGGTGGTCCACATAAAAGGGCCACTATTAGGATCTCGTAAACGGCAAGAGCTACAAAGAAGTTTAAATTGAAGAAGTTGTTACCGTTTCTGAGACCTGTTCAGTGATGCTTTATTGTTTCAAAAACAATTTTTGGCACGCTAGATAATAAACAAAAATCAAAATATTATTTTTTTAAATCATTAATAACTCGGTTATACTTTTTTTGGGTTGTTTGGCATTGGACTGTAGTCCATCAGCCACAGATATTTTATATTATTGATACTTTAAATATTTAAATTAGCAAGTCGAGCAAAATTAACGAGAACGTCACAAATGTCCCTTGATATTACAGATAGAACCGATACTATGTTAACAGGGAGGTGCACCCCCAACGATATCAGATCTTTGTAGAGCTTTTCTGTTAAAATTGTATTATGACTACACGAAAAGAATAAATGATTTAAGTCCCCGTAAGACTACCCATCACATGGGCATGCTGGGCTATCCTTTATGCCAATTTTATACAGATGGGAGGGGAAGTTGCCATGATTTAATTTTAAACGGGTGATAGTTGTTGAATATGATTTGCTAACATTAAAAGATGTTATGTGTGGAATTATTTGCGGTAAAGTGGGATGTATTAAAGTATATTGTGTAGGTGAAGTCTGTGTAAACCGATCCCAACTTTGTCTCCACAGAGTCCTGGCATGAAATTTGAATTGATTATTGACATCGTCAAGTAAGGCAATATTCTTGTTGACTGGCAGAAAGGTAGCTTCTCTAGCCAGTTTGTCTACAATCTCATTACCAACGATTCCTGCATGGCCCTTTGTCCACACGAAGTCCACTAAGCATTGTACTTTCGTTAGATCCAGAAGATGTTTTTTAATATTAGATATTACATGTGGAAGTTTTTTTTGTTAAGGACGTACTTTGAATCGAGTTTAATACAGATCTCGAATCGGAAAGTATAACGATGTTTCTAGCATTATAGTTAGTTTCACTGTATTTCAAAACTCGCTCGATCGCATATGCCTCAGCAGATCTTAGGAATGCTGTATGTTTTCGAAATATTGTCATTTTTAATAAAAAATGCACTACCAACACCGTCAATCGTTTTGGAGCCATCAGTATATACAACAACTGGGCTGTTGTAACAGTTTATAAAAGGTTTTATAATGTTGTTGTTTAACACTTGAATATCAGAATAGACAGGATAAATTACACGAGGCTTATAAAACAACATATTGTAGTCGAAATCAAAAATTGACCCCTTATGGTTATTTTCTATTAATTCTGCGTATGGGTTGGTATCGTAAAAAGCCTCGACTAGTGGGGGGCTGTTTTTGTTTTTCCAGTATCTGTTTGTAATATTTTCAATGCTTAAATAATAAAGTTTATTGGAAATTTTATTTGGTTGAGAGCTGCGAATTTTGACGAGCATTTTAAAAGCCAGACACTTTCGTCTAATCCAAAGCGGTGGTTCTTGAGTTTCTGCTAGTAAGGCTTGACATGGTGAACTTTTCATTGCACCAATACAGGTTCTAAGAGCTTTAAACTGGATACGGTCTAGCGCCAAAAGGTTTGTTTTGGATGCAGAACCGTACAACATCGATCCATAATCCAGAATTGAGCGAATATAGGTTCTATAGAACATTATTGCTGTTTTGGGATCGGCTCCCCACTTACATCGGTTATACTTGATGGTACAAAAATATTGTTGGGGAAAAAGTTGTAGATCTTTTTATGCACTGTAAAATGAAAACATTCATTTGTTTCAATATTGTTTAAATTCTTAGATAAATTACAAAATTGTGTTTTTTTAAATTTTTAAAAAACTAAAAACACGATTTTTTCATTTGTAAATAAATCATAAGGACCTACGTTAAAATCAAAATGTGACGTGATTCCTGTAGATATTTTTACGTAAAAATTAAAAAATTCAAAACTTGAAGATATTTTTTCCACTTCATAATAATTTATTATTTTTCAATTACTATTACTTACTATTAAATCTAAATTATTACATGTGTTTACCGTGTGGCCCTTTCTCTATCAGCAATACAAATTTAAGATCTGCTTCTTGTAAATAATAATGTTTTCCTAAGCATATTACGTTTTGTTTGATAAACAGTTTTTAAAACAGCCAATGTTAAAAGACAGTTAAATACAATTGCTGAATTAAGATTACCTGTTTTAAGGACAGTTTATCATATTAAAAGAAATGTGCATAGGAAAATGTTACTATCAACAAGGTGCAGATCTTAAATTTGTATTGCCATTTAAGTTTTCAATTTTTTGTGGTTAATTAAGTAGATTAATCTTATTTATGTAATCTTTTGTTTTTTTTAAATGGCCACATGAATTAAACCTAATAAATATAATAATATTGTAATAACTTGTTTATTTTTAAAGATAAACCCAACAGCCCCTCCATCAGTGAAACGAGAGAAAAAATTCTTTTTAATTGACCTATAGCCAACTATGGTTGCCATTTAAAAAGTTAAGTTTGGCTTATATCTCAAAAATTAAGTGTGTCTTGACTTTTAATTATTTTTTTATTATTTTACGTAAAAAAATCCACAGGAATCATTTCACATTTTGATTTGGCTATGGAATTATATGACATTGAAAAATTCATGCAATTTAACAGAAACTAAATAGCTCCTTTAGTAGCTCAATCTTCTGGAGAAAGATGCGTCGTCCTACAGCGCACCACGAGTTTATCCAAAATGTAAAGTTTTATTGGTAATAGATAGTTGTACATTGTACTTGTACTTACCGACAAAAATGCCTTACAAACTTGGCATTGAGATCTCTTTTTCTCGCTATCGAAAATGAAATATTTATATGCCCAAGTTGCTTTCTTTCTGCCCATTATATTTTTTTACATAAACACTTTTTCTAAAACAATCTTGACTTTATTGAAAACGCAATTTGTCGGCACAATATAAAGTCTGTTTTATACTATAGATACTATTTTTTCGTTTAAGAAAATCGTATACGATTTTTTCGTACGGTGTCAATCAGAAATTAAAAATCTTGACCGAAAAATTCGTACAAAATTACTACAACTACTGTAACTGTATCTGAGGATCTGACCCCGTGATCTGACCGCATGTCATTTGTGGGTTAGGTTATATGAAACAATCAAACGATGTTAAATACTACTTATTACCGTTATCCCTCACAATTTATTTTGTAGGAATAAATATGTAGAATGGAACAAGAGTTAAATATACGTTAAATTTGAAAATGATTCGCTTTCTGTTCTGTGATCAAATTGAACATTTGACATGGTTACTCAAGGTGCCAACAAAATATGATAAAAGTTACTAAAAAGTGATCAAAATATATTGCAGTTTTTGTACCAAAAAATAGTACAATGAAAATGATTCATAATTTCCATGCTAAATTCTTGAACAAAATTTTTGTATTAAAAATCGTATACGATTTTCTTAAACGAAAAAATAGTATAGTATAAAACAGACAAGCTACAAGTATCAAGTAGAGAGTAGACTATTTCATTGGTAACAGACGCGACAACCGACAATTCGCGATCTTTACCGAAAATTTCGGTCCGGTTTCGGTTAAGTTTTCTCATATTTTCAGAAAAGTTCGGTCCAGCAACGGTTTTTCTAACCGTCCGGTCGGTCCCTGCTTTAAGCAATATTAAAACAAATTAATGTTTTCATTTTAAAATGCGTCAAAAAATCTACAACCTTATCTCCAAACATTGTTTGTACGTTCAAGTATAACCGAGTTATTAACGATTTTTAAGAAAATGCCCATTTTGATTTTTGTTCATTATCTAGCGTGCCATGGAACTTTTTTAAAACATTAAAGCATCACTAAATAGGTTTCAGATATTGAAACTACTTGTCTGATTTTTACTCTTTTGTAGCTTTTACCGTTTACTAGATCCTAATAGTGGCTCTTCTATGTGGACCACCCTGTATATTTGTTTATTTGGTTTAAATGGCGTCATAATTACGGAAATGTGGTGGGGGCGCTGTCGTGAAGTTAGCCCATTATTTTTAGGATAATCCAGTACAAACGCGGTATAGACTTGGTTATATTTCTGTTGGTTTTTTCTAAAGTGGATGAGCTAACGACCTTTATTTCTTGTTTGATACCCACAAAGAAATTCTTACCTGAAGTTACCTTGGTTACGTTATGTACCCACTTAGTTTATCGAGGGTTAAACATAAAATACTAACAGTACCTTTTCATTTTCTAAAAGGTTGCAAAAAAATAGGAGTATTAATTAATGAACTTGTAAATGGAATTCCACAGTTTAATACCTAGACATTTTATGGTATAAAAATCATAAACATTTTTTTACCTTAAAAATTATTAATGATTGTAGGTATCTAAATTTGCATCAGTTGTGGCACATGCTTTATATTTATGTAATTCAGTTGTAGATTTGTTGATTCAAGATGATTTTTTAGTTTCCGTTATGTCAGATCGAATCAACTTACAGCAAATACGATTGGCTTGTCAGTTAAAATTAGATGTAGTTGTGTAGTTAACAAGTCGTGTCGAATAAATGTAAGGTAAATCGACGTCATCCATTCCAAGGAATTAGATTCTTGAATCAAGCCATCGAAGCATAATTTTGCACACGACGATATTTAAGCTCGTTTACGTTATACCTCTTACACACACTAGCTGACTAAATCCGGTTTACTTGGAAATGGATTAAAACTTAAGATGCCAGAGCGAAGTTGTGCTTTCAGACTTAAATAACAACCCAAATAAAAATGCATGAAATATATTTTAAGATTTAAGTACATTACAAAATGTTTTTCTGTTCGCAGATAAGATGTTTCTGAAAAGCTGTTTTCCATTTCTAACGTTTTTTGGATTAAGTTTGACGATGTCGTTGACGGCAAAACCGAGAACACGACAAATGAATAATCATCAGAATATCTCTACGCTCCTGGATAACCTACTTAGAGGATATGATAATAGCATCCGTCCAGATTTTGGAGGTAAATAAAACTTCACATTCATTTATGATTATTAATCGAAACGGATTCAAAATGTTGGTCTGTAAATAATCTAATTAGTAAAATTAAGGGCTGAACATTTGGAATAACTCTTTAGATCTGTTTCATAATTTGTTTGATTATAATGTGATTTAACTTAGTGAAAATGCATTACTTAGGGCAGTGGTCTCCAACCTGTGGGGCGCGCCCCTCTATGGGGGCGAGAGACTATTTCAGGGGGGGGGGGCGCAGCTGTTACCAAAATATCATTTTTGAATACAAACCAACAAAAAGAACTTTATTTATACAGAATATGGTATATTGTTGTTTAGCTAATTAAATAATAACTAATTTATCAGAACAGTATTTATGAAATTAGGTTGTTACGAAAAGTGAGGGGGACGCAAAAAAAATACGAAAAAGGGGGCCGGAGGTACAAAAAGGTTGGAGACCACTAACTTAGGGTGTCTTTAACATTTTCAAAAAAACATAAAGACTATCCCAAAACAATAAATTTTTTTCTTAATAAAATCATCTTGGAACTTTTAAGGAGCAGTAAAAATTGTTTTAGGTCGTTTGTGACCGAATCAAAAGCGAAAGTGCCTTGCCTAGCATGTTTTTATCATTTTCAAAAAATATTTAGACTATTCTTGCCTAAAGTATCGATTGCAAGGTCTTGGAACTGTTAAAAAAAATTGAGGAGCTGTTTGGAATGTTTTAGGCCGTTTCTGAACTAACGAAAGGTGGAAATGCATTGCCTAGGCCAGTGGTGGCGAACCTATGGCATGCGTGCCACAGCTGGCACGTAAAAAAATATTGGCACGCGAGAGAAATAAACTTTTTGGAAAATTAGTACTTTTTATATTAATAATGAATTAATTATACCAAATTTTATTTATTCAAATAAAATACATGCATTTTGTTTAGAAACTATGCGAATTTCAAACAAAATTACAAGTATTTAAACCAGGGACTCGAACTAAACCGGAACTGGAACAAAAACCGGAACGAACCGTTGCTTTTTCCATGAACCGTGAACCGAAAATAAACATTTCATTTAAAATATCACAAAACCGCGAAATCGAAGCGAACCGACTGGTGTGAACCGGTTCAAACCGCTTCAACCGGTTCAGTCAACGGTTCAGTCCAACCGTTTTTTTAATGAAATTGTAAATTTTTTATTTTGTTAATTTTGATTACATTTTACCAAAAATGGAAAAATTTCAGACAGTTCAATTCATAAATATGCATTGTCATCATATGTTTTGCTTTAAACCGGAACCGGAACTGAACCGTTGCCGCAGAACCGGTTACCGCATCATTACAAAATAAAAAACGGTGGTTCGGGACGTAGGAATTTATAGAACCGGTTACCGGAAATGAACCGTTATTCTTTGAGGTTCGGGTCCCTGATTTAAATGAGATAATGCTTCTCATGCCTTCAAATATTATATTAAGTTTAAATTTTTTGGAGAAAATGCGACACGTCAAATTAAAATAAATCAAATTCAATTGACTGAAGACTTAACCACAGCTGTGGAATCAATAATCGATTAATTTTCTTCGCGACTTTCTCAATTTAAAAATTCCGAAAAAAATTCAAAATTCTTAATTTACCCAGACATAATCAAAGTTGAAAAACTTGATTTGGAAATTTTTAAATAGTTTAAATTAGAAAATTTTGAAATGCAATTAATTGATTTTCATTTGAAGACAAAAGTTTATTGACTTAGGGAAAAATTTTAAGATTATTGAATGGGAACGTTTGGAGGAAAAAATAAATAATAATGCTGAAAGCAAAATTATTAATGCCTGGCAAACGATTCCAGAAGCGTTCAAATCTTTAAAGAAATTAGCGTGGTCTATTTTAACTATATTTTCTTCAACATATGCATGTGTCACTGTTTCCACAAATGAATTTGATAAAAAATAAATTCAGAAATACGTTACCGGATGAATCTAGTCCCGCAAGCATTTTATTAAAAGTAACGAAATATCAACCTGATATAAAAAAACTTGACAAAAAGCATATAACAACAAAAATTGCATCAAAAACTCATATTTTAATTCTTATTGTAGGTACTTACTTAATTAATGTTGTTTGAAAAGTAAACACATGCAATGTGCAATTATTATTATTATCTAATTATATCTTTCTATTGTTAAAATATTTAACATTTCTTTTAAAATTTAGTTATGTATCTTTAGTTGATGTTTTATTACAAATTTCTGTTAGTAGTCAATAAAATATATTTGTTTAATACAAATATTGTAATATTTACTCTTCATCTCCTCACAATCAGTATTTTTTTTATTCATTGCAAAAGTTATCTGGCATGTCAGCATTTCAATATGTGAAAATTTTAAAAAATTGGCACGCGGGCATAAAAAGGTTCGCCATCCCTGGCCTAGGCCCTAGGGTGTCTTTAACATTTTAAGAAGACCAATCCAAAACCATCAACTTTTTTTCTAAAAAAAGTTGCAAGGTTAAGTATTGGAACATTTTTAAAAACTTTGAGGAGCCTTAAGAAAATGTTTTCGGCCGTTTCTGAACAAAGCAAAGGTGAAATTGCATTGCAGGGTATATTTTAACATATTCAGAAAATATAAAGACCATCCCAAATCTTTCATTATTTCCTATGAGGTTGAAAACGAATTGAAGTAAACATGCAATGGCTTTTTAATATATTCTTTATGTGACTTATAAGCAGGGGTTTGGAGCAGTCCAATTTTTTAATTGCTCCGCGCCAGCTCCGCTCCGGCATCAAAATGCCTGCTCCAGCTCCGCTCCGTGCTCCAAATATTCTTAACATTTAAAAAAATGTTTAAAAAACAAATTATTGATCTTCAAACGTTGAAAAAAAGAAAAAAAAACGATTTTTTTTTTTAAATTGTGCATAATAAACAGAAACCCATTGCTCCACTGCTCCGTGCTCCGGATCCATGCTCCGCTCCAAACCCCTGCTTATAAGAATTCGAAACATTTATTAAATACTTCAAACTGTCTTGCAGGTCCACCCGCAGTCATAGAAGTCGATATTATGGTAAGAAGCATGGGGCCCATTTCGGAAGTTGACATGGTAAATAAAATATCACAATAACTATCTTTTTAATTGCTTTGCCTAATGATTTAAATTAAGGCTGCTATTCGAATTTTATAAGCACAAAAATTTACTTTTAAAAAGGCAATCATTTGCCGATAAACGAGATCGAACCTGCTCGGATTCGTCACACAATATTCCAGTTGTTTTTTTATTTATTATAAAAGAAGTTGCGCAAAGTTGTGGAACTAAAATTTAATTAAACTGAATATTCGTTTGTAAAGATTTTTGAGACAAAAGGTAGATGTAATTTTTTTTTTTTTTAACAATTGTGTCTATTAATAAATTATGTTCTTTTATTCATGACAATGTTTTTGAATTCAAAGCAACTATATGACCATCCACTTTTCACAAAACTAACCATATCTTTATTATTTTTAATATACAAATACTTCGAAGATGTTTTTTCTTCAGGATAGTACAAAGACTTTGACCAATCCTGGAACAGGTTGTGTACAAAAAAAGTAAACATTTAAGGATTTTTTTAATCACAACCAATTTCAACAGATTTATCCAGATAAGTTAAGAGGCTTTAAAACAATTAAAACAAATTATAAAATCTAAATCTAATTTACATCCTTTACTTTTCTCATTACACACTTCGTAAACGCTCCAAACTAAATTCTGTCCAAGGAAATTAATCGTGTAAACACTTTTCACTTGCTTTAGCACCACCTGTTCTTTACTTGGCTGATCAAAACTTCAGCGTTCATTTCAATTTAGAGCCGAGGCAAACAGTTTTTGATACGAACTAATACCTCATTAAGAAGATTTGCGTACGACCCGAAAACCTGACATTGACGTAACCGGATTGAGAGAAATTAATCCTTTTTTTTTAAACAACTAATAACCGAAATTGTAAATTAGATTGATTTATGTAAAAAAAAAAAAAGTTACCAGTTCGATGAAAATTCTCGATAAAAGAAAATAAAAGGGAAACTTTTCGTGGACTTTAAAATGCTTTACATGTCCACTTGGATCGATGACATCCTCTTGGTGTGGGGATGTATTTGCTGACTACGTTAAGTACCGTCTTTAAAGAACGAACGCACGATTCGCCGTACATTTTAATATCGGTTTTAGGTAATCATGAACTAAACTTCATTTCAAACCAAATATTACTTTCAATCTTAAAAGTTTGAGGACATACCGTGATCGCAAAAAAAATGCTTCGAGATATCAACAAATTTGCACGTATTAAGAAAATACGAAGCTTTTTGAAACATTGCTTCTGTGTGCGTGGTCATGTGTGATATGAACAGGGCCGGTTTTAGTATTAGGCATTGCTAGGCAACTCTAGGCAATTTACTCATAAGAAAGGATTTGATATAAAAAAATAATACTGTTTGTGTATAAAGCAGAAGATGATATTATAACAGATTTTAAACAAATACCTATAGGTACTACTAAAAGGTTTTTTTTTTAAATTAATAATAGAGCAATTGCAATTGTCTATACAGGGTGTTCCGGTTATCGCGCACAGCATGGAGATCTAGTTAACGGTAAAGCTAAGGCCGCACTGCGGTATGGATGGCTGGAGGGTAGATGGTAGATACACGCCGTCGCACAGTGGTCCTGCGTCCATGCTAACGTGCGTCAAAAATAAAAATAAATGAAGGACCTAATTCTGATGGTTTAAATTAAAAGGGTTTTAGGTCAAATGTATATTTAAAGTGTATTTAAAAAAAAAATTACTTTGCAGCATATATATAAAAAAAAAATGTCATGGTAGTATCTACAAATAATAATTTTTTTTTTTTTTTCTCCCAGAACATTTGCCATCTGTCCGAAGACAATAAACAAATCCTTTGACATTGACACAATTAAAATAACGTAACAGAGAGACATGTAAGTGGCTGCCCAGTGGCACCCACTCCTTCAATAAACATAAGAACTTATTTCTATGTACTTATCTACTACTCATAACGTTCTATTAAGTCTGCTGTTCTCCAGCGCTTTAGTCTTCGCTTGTCTGTCCCTTCATTGATCAGGTTCGCGGCCAGGTGGTTGGGATGCTGGCTTAGCCTGTCCATGTATCTTTTGCAGTACTTTTTTATTTCTTCTTTTACTGGCACTATTTGTAAGTCCTGTCTTATTATTTCGTTCGTAACAAACCACGGGGCGTCCACTAGCATTCGCAACACTTTGGCCTGAAACCTTTCTAGGATATCGATGTTAGAGTTAGCGGCTGTACCACAAATAATAATAAAAAAATTATTTGCAATTACTAACTTTATATTATTGACAGTAACATCTAAATAATAAATAATAGTTAGATAAAAAGGTCAACTAATGATACGGGCGAGAAACAAAAAAACGTACATTGACTGAAAAATAGAAAACATTATTTAACCATTATTTATTATGTAGATGTTATTGTCAATATTATAGCTAGTAATTTTAAATAAACTTTTTATTATGTATTAACAAACCTGCATCTCTAAATTAAATTATATAATTAATAAACTTAAGAGTTTCTTTAGACAAATTTGATTTTTTTTCCACAATAATAAGATGAGCCTTTAACGAAACAGAAAGTAGAATAACTCGAAAAGTTGAAAAAAGATGAGCAAGAAGGCAATGAAAACTAATACTTTAAGGTTTAAAGCAGGGTGGATAAAAATCATGATTTTTAAAAAAAAAATCAAAAAAATCGATTTATTTGATTTAAATCAGATTTTTTTGATTTAAATCAAATGTACCATATTATCGAATTTAGTGACATATTCACATGCTATTTCTGTTTTGTGCTAATATATTTAATAACCAATATAATTAATTCATTGGTGAATTTTTGTCAAAATGAAAAATTAAATATAATGATTAAGAATTTTGAAAAAATCAGTGCTAAATGGTGATGTTTAATTAATTATATACAGGGTGAGTCATTAGTGCGGGATCGGTCGATTGTGGCTAAACCGCTTGAGATATGAAGTTGATTCAAATGCTATTTTATAGTTTTTTCTAAACAACAATAAAAATATTTTCAAATATACGGGGTGAGTCACCTTTCTGGAACTAATAGCAACTTTTATATTTCAAATACAACACCCAATTTTTTATTTAATATTTTTGACCGCCTTAATTTTAGCTTTGCATCAATATAAAATACTACAGGTTTTTATACGGCGTTGTAAAAAAAAAATTATTTTCTAAATTATTCAAGGTTTTAAGTCTTTATTTAAAAAATTCTCCTGAAGTTATTTTGAAGTACAGAGTTTTAATTTGGTATGGACATGCAGAAAAAATTTCTCTGTTCGCTCGATATGAAAAAATTTGAATCACACATACAGGGGTGTTTATAAATAGGTGGCAACTTCCATAATTTTCAAAAGCTCTTAACTCGATTATTTCAAATGCAAACTCCTGTATTTTTTTATGTCATCGAATTTGTGTTTAAAAGAGCTTCATATTTTGTTAAGTATGTCCTATACCCAAAACTCATACTTTTCGAGATATTCGACATTTTTTTTCAAATCGTTATTGAAGCAATAGAGTGGCGTGGAAATTGAAAAAACTGACTCTTCACTACGCTAACGTCAAAAACTTGTCATTTATATTTTGAATTATTGCATTTCCACAATAAATATTACTTTACAAGAGCAAATTGATATGGTTTATTCACCATTTCGTGTATTTAATTACTAATAGTAATACAATTTTGTTTTATTATAAATTAATATTATATTGTACTCATATAATCTGTGATTTAAATTGATAATTTTTTTAAAAAAATCACTTGATTTAAATCAATGATTTTTTTTTTAAAAATCACTTCATTTAAATCATGATTTAAATCGTGATTTAAATCAATTGATTTAAATCTGCTCAACCCTGGTTTAAAGTATCATTTTTTTTTTAATATTCAAGGGCACGCGAGGGCACACCAACTAAAACTTTAATTAAAAAATAATGGTGCAAACAAAATGACAAATAAATGCAATTTCTTAGGACACCAATAACTACTAAAATACAAAACTTAATTATTTATTAAATACATTAAATTACTATACACACCTCAGCCTTCAACCTGCATTACAAAGAAACTAAACAAAATCAGCCGTTTACTTGGAAATAATTCACAAACACTGATCTTTTTCGAGCGCTATTGATAAGGCGGTCAAGGAGTTCGATGCATTAACTTTCGACGATAAAAAAAATAATGAAATGTACTTGTGAGATAAATTTAATTATAAGTATGGTAATGTTTGGTTTTAGTTTTGTTCGGTAGGGAAGAAAAAAAACAAAAATACGAACATACATTTTTTTATTTTTGTCATTGGAAGGAACCACTGTGCGTCGCCTGGCGACGACGTATATCTACCATCTACCCTCCAGCCAACCATCCCGCAGTGCGGCCTTAGCTTTAGAGAAACAGAGATGGTTAAATGAGTCAAACTGATCTATGATTTAAGAGCAACTAATTCATGAAAAAAATTCTTCAACGGTTAACAGTTTTTCGCTATTCATAAAAAAAATTACGTTTTCAATTTTTGATTATAACTTACTTATTTAAAATCATACTCAAAATAATTTTCGACGTTATTTGAACACTTTTTTTCTATCTTCATTTGTTTTTGTTATTTCAACATCACTTTCTTATTTTAAATACGGGTTGTAGTTGGCTGTGACACCATTAAAAAGATTTTTTTTTTTTGTTTCATTCATGTATGAGTTGTTAGGTTTATCTTACAAAATAACTAACTGTTATGAAGATTTTTTCACAGAATATTTGCTCCTAAATGTAAGATCATTTTGACTCATTTAACCATCTCTGTATCTCTTACCGATTACGAGATACCCATACTGTCCACGATAACTGGGACACCCTGTATTCATAAAAAGTTAGGTTATATCGAGAGATATTAACGGGGAACGTAGTAAACTACAAATAATAGCTAGGTGAATTCCAAAAAATACATCAGGGACGACTTATTGGTCTACGAATAATATATCTATAGAGCCTGAAATTGCATCTACAATTTAAAACTTTACCAGAGCAAAAGCCCGAAGAATTAACGTTTCTTAATTCTTGTATTTTAAAAGTAAAAATGTTCTTCCTGCACCAATATTAAAAGTAATCATATACGTATGTAATATATGTACACATGTATTACGCAGGGCCGGTCAAGTGGGGAGTGCAGAGGGTGCAATGCACCCGGGCCCCCGACGTAGAGGGCCCCAACGGCAATCGATAAAAAAATAATGTATCAGTTGTAATTAAAAGAAACTTTCAAAATTAAAATTAAAAACTAATGAGAAGTAACAGTTGTTTAAAACAATGGATAAAAAGGGCAGGAACGGTTCAACTTGTGCAGGCCATAATATCGTTTTTGAAAAGGAAAGCGAAAATAAAGAAATTAAAACAAAGTATACACAAGAGGATAATAATAAATTATTAGCTTCAAAGACATGAGAGAATCAGCTTTTTTACTTATAAAGTCAGAGCAACACGTACTTTAACATTTACAAATAGTGAATTCGAAAAATCAGTAAGAGAAAGTAAATAATTTTTCAAGGATTAAGGACTAGGTGGAAGTGCAAAAATTCCTACGCATCGTGTATGTAAAATAAAAACGTTTTTTTCGATGAGATAGGTACTGGTGAAACTTTAGATGACCCTGTAACATATTATTAGATTTTTTTTGTTTTGTGCTCTGATCGACACCTTGATTGCTCAAATAGACGAACGATTTAAGTCAGTTCCTTAAATTTTACAAAATTATAAAATACTGATCTTTTTGTTAAAGAAACTTGCTCGCCTGAACTGTTAGAAAAATATGTAAATAGATTTAAAAAATAATTTTGGATTTTTTAAAAGAGAAAGAACTTACAAACTAAGTTTTTTAATAATAAGTGTAATAGAATAAAAATTCTTATTTAAGATCAAACCACTAATCTGCTTTAATTTATCCAAAAAATATGTATTATGAAATGTTCCCGAACATTTACATTGCACTTAGAATTTTTTTAACGCTTCTGGTCACTGTGGTCAGTGCAGAACGCTCGTCTAGTAAATTAAAATTATTTAAAACATACCTCAGGTATACAATGTCTCAAGAGAAACGTAATTCTTTAGCAATATTAATTGCCTTTTTTTAATATACAAGGCAATAAATAATTTTTTACCACGTTACATGACTAAAAATTTAATACAAAACTGTAACATTCACGAATACCAGACCAGGAACAAAGATGACTTTAGACTACCAAAACTAACGAAAACAAATACACAGAACGCCTTGTACTACAAAGGGCTCAAGATTTTTAATGAATTACCTGTGGAAATTAAACAAACAACTTCCATATCAAATTTTAAAAAACTATGTTTCGAATATGTGAAAAATAATGTTAAGATTTAATAGTTAAGAAAATATGTACAAATAAATATAAGCAGCATTAAGATAATGTAAAATTAGCTAAAAACTAAATAAAGATTTCTTATTATTATTATTATTATTATTATCGAAGATAAAAAAGTTACAATGACAAGCTTTGAAGATATAATTGAAAAATGGGCTGTTCAATGCCCAATCTAAAACTGAAGACAAATTTTTGCACTCGGGCTCCGACATATAGATGACCGGCCCTGTGTATTAGTGTTAATTAATAAAAAAATATTTAAAATTAGCAACGAAATTAGTCCCATTCCTATTTTTACCTTAAGTATGAAGAAAGTATTGTGTTAGCGTAAATGTTCGAGTTTGACGGAGTTGTACACATTTTGAGGTCCTATAAACGCGTTTTGACTATTTTTGCGATGACATCCGTGTGTGTGCATGTGTGTATAAGCGCCAGACGTTTATAATTATAACACAGCTCTCATAATTTATTGACATTATACGTAGCGCAAGTCCCTCATTGCGAAATGCATATACCTTGCACGACTTAAAGTATAATTCAGCAAAAATTGCGCAACCGTCAGCATGCAGAAGTTTAAAGGGAGTTATCTTTTTCGACAATTTATTTTTCACGGTATTTAGACAAAAAAATTCGAATTCAGCTAATGCGGATTTAAAAACTTGATCTTTGTAGCCATTCTGTTATATATAAAATCACATTTTACGGTGCATTTGCATAATACTGAAATACAATCTGCTTTAGGTGGATCTCGTGTCTACTGATTTATATATTGTTTGATTTTAAAACTCCACAGCCAGACTTGGGTCTTCATTTTAATATATTTATGAACTATTAATGTACCTTTTGTTTATAAGTTTATATAATTATGTGTCTCATGTTACATGGTAAGATTTAGGATTCATTATTTGTAAATAGCACACAAAGAAGTTTAAATACAATTTAATAAACCAAAGAGACATTGACACTTCAAAAGTTCGTGTTTTAAAAAAAAAATTGGAAATTGTTTATACTTAACACTTGCTAGTACCAGCTCGGTTTTGGCTATTACGCGGATATGTATGCGCTCACAACTCTACAACTTTTAAATCAAAATTTGAAGGTGAACTCAATATATCGCTCTGATTTCTTATATTATATACGATGCTTAATTTTTTTATCATTTGTAATTCCCATAATATTATTATTTTATTTAGGGTAAGTCCGGGATAAATGCCCTACCGGCGAAGATGCCCCATCAAAATAATTTCGTTATTAACGGACAGGTTGCGCTGGCTTTTTAAGGGTTGGTTTGTATTGCGTATGTGAATGTGTGCAGTGCTAATTTAAAAAAAAAAAAACTTATTCGGGCAAGTTATTTGCAAAAATTCATTTTTAGAGCTTCACAAAATTTATCACTATGGTTTGCTTGTACACGCATATCATGATAAAGTACTTTTATCATTGTTTTTGTAGTGCAATACATTTAGGCATACAATAGGTTAGTGTTCGTGTCAAAGTACATATTCTGGCGCAAAATTAAAATTTGATATTTGGCTGGGGCATCTATACCAGACGATAGGGGAAGATGCCCTACATGTGTTTGGTGTGGGGAAATGTACACAAACACAAAATGGAATGATGAGTGGGTTCAGTGCATGCATTGCAACAAATGGTCCCATGAAGGCTGTTCTAAATATGAAAATCTTTGTAATTTATGGGGAAAAATACTGACATTAAAAAAGAAATAAGTACTTAATTGTTAAAAACATTTAGTTTCTGTTTATTTATTTGTAATTACATAATATTTTCGTAGGGGCATCTATACCTATACTAGTGGGGCATCTTTGCCCGACAATTTGGTGGATGGCAATTGCTCATATTTTAAGTTTTTAATTTTTCGAATCATATAAGTTTATAACAGTGTAAATTTTCATGTTTAAATAAAATAATATATATATAGTTTTCACTTCTTTGTCCAGAAAATATTAACATCTAAAAAGGTGGAGCATCTATCCCGGACTTACCCTATTTTATGTGTTCGAACTATTTATAAACGTATAAATTTTGCTTCTGAACGATTACAAGTACCTATATCACTACCATCCCTCTCTGAATAATTGCAAAACCAATCTAGCAAATTATCTAAATAAAACTCTTTATATCCGCTATGTTGATCAATTATTGTAAAAAGTAAAAATTTCAAAATAATATAAGAATATAGGGAGCTTTCCGTACAATCTAACAACTGATAGGCAAAATAACAAGATTAGATATAGAGAGTACCGAACAAATCGATAGCGCGATCAACAAGCGCTGGCAGAAAAAAAATGCGATTAATAGACTCCCGGCCGATAAGCGCTGAAAGCATAAAGGCCTCTACTCACCTACCACTTTGTCGGGACAACCGACCGACCATTCCAATAAATTGTATAATGTGTAGACTGTCACCCGACCCACCCGACAGTTGGACAATGTGGAACGGTCGGGTGGCCAGACTATCCAACAAGCCAACCGCCCCACCACATTCCTCTAGATAAGGACTATTAAACCGAAAATTTAACGCTATTTATAAATTTGTTATCCAGAAAATGGTACCAGAGCCAAAATAATAAAAAAAGTTATGACGTTTATGCTGTTGGTTGCACTGGTCGGGAGGTGTGTAGACAACACCCAACACGGAGTTCCCGACGGTCGGCTCCGACAAGTTGGATAATGAGTAGAGGCCTAAAGGCCTAGTAATAGGCTTCCGGTCGTTAAGCGATGACAGAAAAGGCCGATTAATAGGCTTCAGGTATGTAAAGTGTGAAGTTAGTTTCATGCTTCATACACACGTTATTTACATCCTACGTGTCCTAAGTAAAAATTATTCACCCTCAAATTTATTAAATAACTATAACAAAACTTCCATCAAAAACTATTGGCTAAAAAATTGCAAGGAATTTGGGTGCATGTTTTTGAGGAAGAGCATCGAAATATTAAATTAGAGCTGTTAGTTCTATATGTAGTAAAACGTTATAACCAGTGGTGAGCTGTAGGGGGCTCGCGGGGGCTCGCGCGATCCCTTTGTTAAATTGTTCTATAATTTGCGAGCCCCTTGTTCTTCTTGGTAACCATTTTCTCAAAAGGAAAATATAATATCTTAAAATCATTTTTATTACATACATTTGTGAAGCGACGAAGTCATGCCTATCAAGCAATGACGATTAAGTTTAGAATAACCCGTCGCGCAATAGCATTTTTTGAATTTATTTACAATCACTCAAATACTCACGATTATGCACAAATCTGTTTAAATGCAAAATCGTTGAAAGAGTTTAATCCGCACCCTTACGTTAAATGTTAAAAATCTTTTTTGAAAAATAATCGCCCGGCTATGGTTCATCCTAACCTAGAAGATCACAAAACGTGATGCAGAAAGGAAATAGTATTGGCAGCTTTTGGCATAAGTGTATTTGTTTTAGTGATTTTTTGTTTATTAATGGCAACGTTTTCTTTATTTTATTGTAATTTATGCATTTATATTGTTGACATTTGTATCTAGTCTTTATGATTATAATATTGTTTTTTTTTATAGGTATTTTAATTTTAATATTATACAGCGTCATTCAAAAAGTCTGCAAACAAATGAAAAAGTTTTTTATTATTGATTTCTCAGAAAATTTTATTCTTGATAAAAGTTGGTGCATAGTCTAAAACTAATATTAATAATAATATTAATAAACAGTCATAGGACACTAAATATTCCCAAGATTAAGGTGCCCTTATTTTAAGAGATACAAAAAATATTATGGAAAAGAGTTTTTATCTTAATATTAGTATTAGACCATGCACAAACTTTTATCAGAAATAAAATTTTCTGGGAACTCAATAATAAAAAAACTCTTCCATTTTTGCAACGAATATTAAAATTTCGAAAAAAAATAAAAATTGGAATTTGATTGTCAAAATGTACAATCTAGCCTTATTTTTAAATTCTAAATAACTCTTTTCTATACATATTTTTAGTATCTCTTAAAATACAGGCACTTTACTACTGCGAAAATTTCAAAAATTGCTAAAATGTAGTGTCCTATGACTTTTTATGGTACTTTTTTTATTTTAATAAGTATTGGTTTTAGACCATGCACCAACTTTTATCAAGAATAAAATTTTCTGAGAAATCAATAATAAAAAAAAATTCCCTTTGTTGCAGACTTTTTGAATATGTACATGTATTATTTTTGTAAATAAACAATATAACAACATATAATTAACATTGATTTTTTTGTTTTTATTTAACTATGAGCGAGCCCTTTGTTAAAAATTTCATAGCTCACCACTGGTTATAACCAATAACTATTTACCTACCCTCAGTGCCACCGAATTCCGATTTTTAGTATGTTTTATTATAACCCACATCCTAGACACAGGGGTCAAACATTAAAAGTAGAATATAATATCGCCTGAAATTGTCTTTAATGTTTATCAATAAAACTAGTTCAATAAAAATTAGTTACATGCGGTATAGCCTGATTTTAATAAAGCTAATAATGCCAATTACATTTTATTATTCATTAAATTTAACAACCAGTGTGTCTATCACAGATATTCATAAAATTATTTAATATGCACCTTTGCAGAAGTAGATGTTATATGGTGGTATTAAAATAATTTGTAGTTTCAATTAAGTTGTGAACGAAAACAACCGACTGGGGAATTATATGCTTCAAAACCTGCAAATTAATTCAAAACTAAATTTTGATTTATTAAATCAAAATAATTTTGTATTAATAACTTAGACGATTAAATGTACTTAAAAAGAGATCGTTAATTCTTTATTTAAAAGTTCTATTTTACTTTATTTTTTAAAGCGTCTAAATTAAATGTTGAAAGGCTCCGTGAAGGCAATCTACACGCCAGTTACACAAATGATTGCTTCAAGTCTATCAAAATCAAATAAATTGCTTAAATTGGGGGCGGAAAACCTGCCGTAGCAAAAATTTCTACTGATAATTATTATTATTATTATGAAACGATACAGTCGTTGTAGAATACGGTTTAAAATAACGTCGATATTCTGCTTACAAATTTGATCGTGCTGCAAAACCGCTAGATAGATTTATATTATGATATTATGAGGTGATATTTCAGCATCTAAAAATAAAATATTCCCAGTTTTAATTTCATATTAAACGAGGAAGATAAACTGATGTTATAAATTTGTTAACAGTTATATTTTGGTCGTTTTGGAAATACCTATCTCTTCCTTTTTGACGCAAAACTTGGACTGCACGTGTAATTCAGAAGTGTTTCTGCTTTTTTGGTGTCAATTATTCCGTCATTTCATGCAGCATGCATGGCCGTGCCGTGCTATGATAGAGAGAGGCGGCCGCATCAGACGACACCGTAAGGGGGCAGCATAAGCAACGAAATTAAAATACAATTTGTCAGATTGTGTAAGGGTGTTATCAGAAACCATACAAAAAATGAAAAGTTATAGACAATCTGGATATGATCAAATGAAAATTGCTGCTAATGAGATTGCAGAGAATCTTGAGTGCAGTACCTACAGAATTTCCTGCCGAAACTGAACCTAGAGCTAGAAGGAAAAGGCGTCAATTTGACTATGAAAAGCTGTCCATGAACCGTTAACAGAGAAGAATGAATTTAAAATAAACTTTTTCAAATATATTCTGGACATTACCCTTAATTCTCTGAATGAACGATTCACGCTTCTGGAAACCTATAGCAAAAATTTTCAGTTTTTATATGAACTTTTTAAACTCACGCATGTAGATGACAAAAAGCTAGAAATTTATTGTACCAGTCTCCAGTCAATACTTTCGGTCGAAAATTAATGCAAAATAATTTTCAAGAAAAATTACGTGATGTATCCCAAATGCTACCATGTTCTAAAAACCTTTAGATGTTTTAAATTATCTGTGCCAAAATAACTGAATTACTTTTTATTCGAATACTGGTGTAGCTCTGAAAATTTTATTAACACTCCCTATCTCTGTAGCTAGTGGGGAAAGGAGTTTTTTCAAATTAAAATTAATAAAACACAACTTAAGAAGTCGAATAAGCCAAACAAAACTTAAAAATCTGTCAATAATTTTTATTGAATCTACCTACATTGACTGCCACTCTAGACTACATTATCTCTTATTAACGAATTTGCTACAGTTAAAGCTAGAGGGGTAAAACTATAGTTGATTGTTGTAGTTGATGGTAGATATAATAATTTTAAAGTATATATAGTTTTGGCTTGAAGAGTTTTCAGCAAGAGGTGTCAGAAAAGTTACTACAGGGATAACTGGCTTGTGGCGGCCAAGCGTTCATAGCGACGTCGCTTTTTGATCCTTCGATGTCGGCTCTTCCTATCATTGCGAAGCAGAATTCGCCAAGCGTCGGATTGTTCACCCGCCGATAGGGAACGTGAGCTGGGTAGATCGTCGTGAGACAGGTTAGTTTTACCCTACTGATGACTCGTCGTTGCGATAATAATCCTGCTCAGTACAAGAGGAACCGCAGGTTCGGACATTTGGTTCACGCACTCGCTCGAGCGGGCGATGGTGCGAAGCTACCATCCGTGGGATTATGCCTGAACGCCTCTAAGGCCGTATCCTTTCTAGACAAAGGTGGCAACGATATCTCTAGGAGTTTCGAGAGTCGAAAGGCTCAATACAATGCTACTTTATTAGGCGGCCGTCGCACGAGCCCCATTTGCCGCACGGGGCGCCGGGACGGCGGCGGGCTCTCGCGCTACGTCCGTCCCGCCTCTGGCGGTCGATCATGGGTGAATCTACGTTCGATGTCGGAACTCGGAATTGTCTGTAGACGACTTACGTCTGATTACGTCTGATTCTACACATCAAAAAGCGATGGTTGCTTGCCACGCTAAAATGAATCTGTTTTAATTTAATTTAAATATGTGTTCTGTTTTGATTGTGCCGTCGAAAACTTTTAATATGTTTAACATCATCCATTGTACCTTTTATTTATTGGATGTTGATCTATCCTAGTGATTAGAGTGACAAATTTTCTACGAATCCACATGTTGATTTTCTCTTTATAGCTTCAATTTTCAATTTTTCAAATTTCAATTTATTTTTTGTTAAGAGAAAACACATGTGTCGACGATTAAAAATTCAAGCAAATTTTAATGAAGTACTTTCATCAATTTTAACCATTTCATCTTCGAGAAATTTCTAATGTTCACCTTATTGTTGCTTTCGAACATCCTCGCTCATCGCTACTGATGAAGGATCAAATAAAGATCCGAAATATTTAGCTGATGTAAAGAGTTTTCTTTATAAACCTAAGGACCACTATCCCGTCATTCTATTCAAATATATCTAGTTTATATTTTCAACATAAAAATTGTATTCGTACATTATGTGCACTTTTTTTTAAATTACAATCAAACTTTGTTTTAGAGAAAAAACATTTTGGGGTGCCATTTCGAAGACTTGCATAATACTGAGAAAATATACCGCACGGTCCTGATCTCATGGCGTGAAAATTCTTCTTGTAGTCTTTTCTAGGAACACTTATATCTCCAAAATTGTTTTGTTGATTTTTCTCTCTCCCAACTTCCAGAAACCAGATTTACTTCATTTGGAATGTGCTCTTCACTTTGTTATACAGTACCTTCATTACATCCTTCCTTATTTTCGGAAGCATGTTCCCAGAATTCAAGAAAAATTAAATATTCTATCTTAGGGCCTTTAACCCTTAATTTGACCATAAATAACATATATACGAAGTGTGAAGCCGTTTGTTTTAGTTTTAAAGAAAATAGAATTTGTGGTCGAAAAAGTGCAAAGATATAGTCTTTGCACTTTTCCTATTTTTCACGAAAAATTAAATAGCAGCGTTAAAAGCCTTGGGCTCGTCGGAAGTAAATGCAGTACTTGTTCTGAACTGCATACGGGCACTTAACGTGCTAGGAAGCAGGAACAATGTTAATCTGGTATGGTGCCCAGGGTACACTAATATACCAGGAAATGAGAAGGCAGATCGCCTAGCCAAAATTGGCAGAGACACACCTTTCTTCGGACCACAACCCGCAGTTGGCACATCCTATGGAACAGCCAAGTGTTTAAATGGCATTTTAACACAGGGGCATAATGCCTATTGGAAAAAAGTAGCAGGACCAACCCACTCCAAGGCTATCCTGTCAACGGTCTCTAAAGAAAAGACAAAATAAATGCTCAGGATGAGTGTTGCAGACATCAGTGCAACCACAGGACTCATTCATTACAGGACACTGTCGGCTAAACAAATACTTTTACTATAATAGGGCTCTCAGAGACCGATATATGCAGAGAATATAGTGAGGAAGAGGAAACTCATCTTCACGTAATATGCCACTGTGAAGGACTCACACTCTATCGGCATAGACTTCTAGGTATGAAACAAAACCAACCAAGAAGAGTTAAGCAAAGCATCCTTTAAGAAAATTCTAGAGTTTTTCAAAAACACAGGACTCCTATCAGAGGCTATCACAAGAGGGTACAATAGACCAATAGGTCGCAGTACAGCAACTAAGCCACTGCCCCAAACCCAATTTTTAAAAACCACCCTCACTGACGACAGCGCTCAACCAAAGCACCCTATACTGCACCATCTTCTCTTTCAAAATCCCAAAACCCTAACCTCATCGCCCAAGAGGGACCAAGTGTCCCTATAAGGGCAGGCCGTCCTGCGGACGGCCAATACTCCCGATTCGATTCGAGTACAGCAACCCGAAAGGAAACCACCTCCGCGCAAATAAATAAATAAAGGTTAATAATCCTTAATTTGGCCAAAAATAACGTGTACTTACAAGAAGTTTGAAGTCGTTTGTTATGTTTTAGAGAAAATCTAATTTTTTGTCGAAATATGTAAGTGCATTTTTCACGAAAAATTAAAAATAATATTTAAGCGCTTATAATCCTTAATTTGGCAATAAATGACATGTATAAGAAATTTAAAGCCGTTTGCTTTAGTTTTAAAGAAAATTGATTTTAAGGTCAAAAAAAGTGCAAAGTACAGCCTTTGCACTTTTCCAATTTTTCACAAAAAATAAAAAATCGTAATATAAATTATTTGAGGGCAATTATAATTTGTATTAACTCGTCGTCACTAAATGGTCTCCTATCCAGTTAGGATTAAAAAGAAATATAAAATTTACCTTGTACTGCATTACTTAGTTTAATTGCAGTTTAATAAACAAGTCCTTTTAAAACTCTTTTAAATTTTGGACATCCTGTTACATTGCAAATGTGTCGAGCATGGGTTTTGCTCAACTAACATTTTCGGTTTAATATCCTTTTGATTTTGATCAATCTAAAGATTTACTATCTTGTGAACTTGAAGCGCAAAACTATGTTAAATATTTCTTATTCTGGTATCATCCTCTGTACAAAGTTTATTTAGGATTTCAATAAAAATTTATTAGCGGAAAAAAGGCGTAAATCATTTTGCATAAAACGATTTATAGCTGGATGTTAAATCGCTAGAACAAGCTTTTATCAAACTTTCGGAAGTCATATTTGAGACATGTAAGACAGTTTAGTTGTTGTAGAACATTTTTCATACTTTTACGACATCAATATTATACTTCCTATGCTCCAGGAGTAAAATGGAACGTTAAATAAACATAAACTTGTCGTAAATTACATAGGTAATGACGAATATTTATTTGAAAGCACCAAATGTCCGATAAAATACTTCATGCAGGACTTTATGAGCAGTGTACTTGGCAATTTTATTTTATGAAAAAGAATTTATTATTGTTCTTCAACAGTATCATAAAAGCATCCGTATGAACAAAAAAAAACCTGAAAAATTTCATGGTCAAAGAAAAAAACTCGTAGATAATGTTCTAACACTTAAAATCGCTTTGGGCTCATCTTTGAATTTATAATGAAATGGACCACTCTTACACTTGCCTCTGAGACATGCATGATGCGCTATACGCTATACTGATTTGTCATCGGGCGGCAAAGTTCCAACGGTTTCACATCTTCAGTGGTCGAAAATTTGATGACAGAACGTTACTTTTCTATCGTGCACACTTTCCATCGGGCGGCCATCTTTAACAGTTCTTCGGGACTGATTCGGGGCAGCGTTACTAGATCCATCAGCTGCTGTAGCACCGTCATACTTCAGAGACCACCGTTTCACATAACCACACCGATCTGCTAAACCTACGATATTTATTAACACATTTGCGATTTCCATTTGAAGCCCCCTCTAAATAAAATGTTATTGATCATTTTAGGTCACAAATAAATTTAAACTTTTATATTTATTTGGTCGTAAAAAATAAGAGATAATTACAATCGTATTTTTCGCAACGTAATACTTTTCTCATTTACATTTCAAAACGCAAAATGATCCTTGATAATGTTGCACTGATTTGTCTTTTATTACTCTGTTAATCTGTTTTTATGTGTTAATAGTTTTCAAAAACTATTTGGAAGTCGATGTACAATTATTTTAGCTTCCAAGTTAAAAATGATTTACTAGGTGATAATCGTATTAATTTTATGTTGTTTTGTTAACAGACTTATTCAATGGACTGTTATTTTCGACAGTCATGGGTCGATAGAAGACTGGCATTTAGAGCAGATACCAAGGACACTCTTGCTCTCAGCATTTCGATGTTAGCGAAAATTTGGAAACCCGATACATATTTTTATAACGGAAAACAGAGTTACCTGCACACTATTACGACTCCCAACAAATTTGTAAGGTTGTATCAAGATGGCCGTGTTTTATACTCATCAAGGTAAGTTGAACGAAACGTAGAAATTAGATTTAATTATTTATGTTAAGAGACAGCTACATTTTATGTTGGAAACCAAAATTCCAGAACTAAAAGTAAATATAATTAATTGTAAGAGATTTTTGGATCAAAATTTATTCACATCAAAATGAAAAAAAGCATAGTGGATTCGTTGGAAAATGCTCTATTAAACTTCGTTGGTCTAACGATAAGCAAAACATCAATAATAGGACAAGTTATTTCAGACACCCTGTAGGTGTAGAGGGTGGGCAAATTTCGATGTTTCCATAAGGAATCTTGGTAACTATAAGAGTTATGGAAAAATGGACCCCCCTTCCTCGATCTCTTTTTTCGAGAAAAAGTTAATGGTGAAAACTAAAATGGTTGTCGTCTTTTGTTTTCGAGTTATCACCGATACCTCGATTTTTTGACTTTTCGTTTTATGACTATATCTCGCTTGTTTATGAAAACAAAGAAAAATAATTTTGACGTTCTACAGACACTTTTTTGATAAGAATGCAGTGGCGTAGACAATTTTTCAAAAAAGAATCAATATTCGAGTTGTGACAAAGTATTTTTTTAAATAAAAGCCATGGCTGTGGCATCGCGATAAAGAGGATTTTGTCGCCATTCCAATGATATACAGGGTGTTTCTTAAGTATTGCAAAAAAATTTGTAGCTTTTAAAAAATATGTAGTTTTATATATTTATTGCAAAAAATAACCGAGATATGGCTGATTTTGCAAAAATTCGCTTATCAAAGTTTGCCATGGTTTTATAAACAAGTGATGTTTGCAATTATTAAACAATTAAACGTCATTTCCAAGTAAATTCTACAGTAGCCGCTATGTTTTTATCACTTACAATGTAAACTTCCAACATATTTAACTTTTTAAAGTGTTCAAATTAAGCCATGTTCACAATAGACAATACTACAATCAACACTTATAAAATACAAAAGAATACACGGATTTGCTTAAAAGTAGAAAATTTTATTTGGATATGACGTTTCGTTGTTTAATAATTGCAAACATCACTTGTTTACGTATTCATGGCCAACTTTTATGAGGGAATATTTACATAATTAGCCATATCTCGGTTAGTTTTTGCAACAAATTTATAAAACCATATATTTTTGAAAAGCTAAAACAATGCTTTTTCAAATAAAGTCATGGCCAACTAGGGTTTCTATTTTTTTTTAAGTTTACTTCATAAATCTCGAAAATCAAGGTCGCGAAGAAAAATAATTTGGTTTTTAAATTAAACAAAAAATTTGTATAAAAACCTCAATAAAATTTAATTATGTTTTAATAGATAAGGGAGTTTTAGTAAATTTTCAAAAATTATGAAATTTCATTTTTTGTCTGTAGTGCCATAATGGAAAGCGATATAAAAAAAACTGATTACATAAACGTTCTTTTCTTAAAAAAATTGCCACAGAGACCGCTAACAGATTTTCTTTATTACGGTAACCGAGATACCCCGTAAAACATTCGAATTAGGTCCACCCTGTGCAGTGCGTTATCCAGTAAAAACATAATTCACGAAAATATTATCGATTATTTATGATTAACCTCAAAATAGATAAGAAGTGTCGCAATAAAATAACGTTCAAGGATTTAAGAAAAATTGTTAAATTTATTACAATCCTGAATATATGGCATATCCCTATACATCTGTTAGAAATAAAACGGCTCAAATAATTCTGTACGGCATCTGCGGATTTATGGAACGTGAGTTGAATGAAATTCCAGTTTGTACTTATAGTGGTTATACACAAATGTTTGTCGAAATTTTGTGCTAATTTTCAAACGTTATGAAGTGTAATTACAGTTGAGGAAAACCTCAAAACGGAAGCGACCAAAATTAATTCATTGAAATACATCTGTAACAAACTGATGATGTAATTATTACTGATATTTATTTATTGAATACGATTGAATATATATGTTGAATATGTATTCAGATATGAGATTAAATTTGTGTGATATATTCTCAACAACGAACATTGGATATAATATACAGATTATAAAACAATTGATGATTCAAAACTTATTATTATTATTAATAAATTGTATTAATGTAAATGTGGGAGTAATTGACACTTAGACAAGATGAACAATTTAAAAAATGTATATTGCTCAGAAAAATTGACATATACATATAAAAGTGTATTTATCAATATTTTCATTGTGTTCACAAAATTTTTGTAATGTGATACCATTTTTGAAACTGATTATTTTATTATTTATAGGAATATTCACCAGTAATTGACATAGCGAAAATCGGTATGTACCAGTAATTGACATCCTTTGTGGGTATAGTTGACATCAAAGAACCATTATTTTTTAAATTAAAAATCCTTATTAAAAGTTTACAATTCTTACAGTTATTGAGTATTGAACATTTAAATGGTGAACTAAACATATTCCTATAATAACTTTGGTGTAAAATTACTATACTAAGTAAATAAACATATTACTAAAATAACTATCCTAAACATTTGAACTGCTGAAAATTGTATTCAAATAACAATCGTTTCCTCTATCTGTTTGAGAAGTGGGTAGTTTCGAAATGATATTAATTATTTTACCAATAAAATATTGAACAGTTGTTTTTGTAAAAATTTTCATAATTACAAAATTATTCATAGTGGATGTCTCTCTGTCTTTATTAATATTTTGTGAGTCTTCATAAAAATCATGGTATCATTCATCGAGATTTGTTAACTCAAAACTTGTGTCCATCGTCGAGGAACCCGACTGTACCTGCAATCTATTACGTCTAGAAAGCATTGTTTTTGGCCCCATTTTTCTTTCTATGGGCCTTTTTCCTTTGGCTTTGTAAAGCAAAGTAATTCTGGGCACTATGTTTTTTAGCTGCAGTAGCTACAGGCATTCCAAGTCGAACATCCTCTAGAATAATTTTTATATCTTCTTTAGGATATGCTAACATTTTACCTTTGATGGGAGCCTTTTCCACTTAGGTTAAAATCTTTTTCCAAGCAAGAGTTTAAACGCACCAATAATTGACAGTCATGTCAACTACTGGTAAACATAAGAGATATAATCACCAGTAGTTGACATACTAAAAACATGATCAGAAATAACCGCTACACTAATACTTGCAAGTTTAAAATACTAAATGATAACCAGTAACAACATGTAACAACACAATTATCTATATTAATGTGTTCAAGAAAATAAAATTCACTTCAACAACTTTACTTATCTCCTTTAAATCGAATAGAAAAATTTAATATATGTGAATGCTCACAACTTTTTACATAAAGGATTATGTCATGTCAAAATTACTCGTCCCAGTGTTGTCAGGATATAAACAAACAAAAGTAAGATACAAAATTACCAGATGGCACTGAGTGTGTGGGTGTAACAACAACCGAACTGTCTTTATAATGATTTAAAAACTAGCATGTCAACTACTACATCGGTGTCAATTATACCCACATTTACCTTATTTATTGCAAAAGAGAATTATTTTAACCCTTTTTAATTATTTATTATTATTAAATAAACAATAAAATTACTTTTGGTGCGCATTTCTGGCACAAATAAATTTTTTAAGTAAATTTTAAGTTAAAAAAATGACAAATTTCTCTGTCTGTGTGAACACTTCATCGTAGTCTGAAGTTTCTAAGTCTGAATCGTCCATTGAACGATGAGTAATTGTCAAAGGTTTAATTTGAACTTCATGTCTTATCGAAATCAAGCTGTAATGAACTTGTTAGTGGCTGATTGCCCCATAATTCAACTTGCAGAACAAGAATTTTGATTTGCAGCATATGATTTGAATCAATGAACGTCATTAAATACCTGCAGGAATTATGTAGTTTTATTTTACAGGGATAGGCCAGAAACTTTAAAACATTTAATATAAATTTGTTTTTAAACTAAATGCAGTCGTTAATTATAATTAACAACCAATCTGACTAGGCACTTTCCAAACATTTATCATTTCCTGATCAAAGCTTTAACGAGAACAAAGACATAATTTGAAGATATACAATAAGCTTTGCACCCTTTTTTTTAAAGAATAAAAATAGACGGAAAACGTTTTAAAGCCATTTAAATTCGAGCTGTACTTACATTACTACCTGATTTTTATTTTATTTTCCAAACTGTTGAATGCAGTGATCCGTTTTAGGATATCTGATACTTTCAGTTTATTTTGATAAAATTTTCACAACGAACGATTATCTAGTGAAACTTGATCGCACTCTGTTAAAAGTTTACCAATTATTATATTTTTGCTTTTAATTAGCTTCTCTAATTTATTGCTTTAAAAAAAAAACTGACGGCTTGCTCATGAAAATGTCTGCGATGTCTGGAAAATTGATGACAAAATTAGTACAGTATAAAAATTTAAATAAGGCTGATATATACAGGGTGTTCCACAGAGAAGGGCCAGTATTGAGATCTCGTAAACGGTAAGAGCTACAAAGAAGTTTAAGTTAGACAAATTGTTCCGCTCTCTGAGACCTATCCAGTGATGCTTTAATGTTTTAAAAAGTTCCATGACACGCTAAATAATAAACCAAAATCAAAATGGGCATTTTTTCTAGTCGTCAACAGCTCGGTTATACTTGATGGTACAAAAATATTTTTGGGGAAAAAGTTGTAGATTATTTATTCAACGCACTGTAAAATGAAAACATTCATTTGTTTCAATATTGTTTAAATTCATGGCACTCTTTAGCTTCATAAGGACTTTTTGATTAATGTTATTTGTTTTGCGCCTAAATATCAAAATAAATACATTAAACCTTATATTATTGAAAAGAGGAAATTCTATGCTTTTTTATGAGGTCATAGCCAACTATTGTTTTTATTTAAAAAGATGTAAGTTTGTAATTTATCTAAAAATTTAAACAATATCGAAACAAATGAATGTTTTTTTACAGTACGTAAGAAAATCTACAACTTTTTGCCCTAAAATAATTTTGTACCATCAAGGCATCAAGCATGACCGAGCTATTACCGATTTAAAATAAAAGTTAATTTTGATTTTTGGGTATTATCTAGCATGCAATGGGACTTTTTTAAAACATTAAAGCATCACTGAATAGGTCTCAAAAAGGGGGACAATTTGTCTAATTTAAACTTCTTTGTAGCTTCTACCATTTACGAGATCCCAATAAGGGCTTTTGTATGTGGACAACCCTGTATATGTTCTGATTGTTACGTCTGTCGACGTTTTTCGGCTCCTTTCCGCCACTTCTCCCTATCTCCGGTATCTTCATCTTTGAGTTTTCTTAGTTTCATAACTCTTACCACCCCTCGCCTCCATGTTGTTTTGGGCCTTCCTCTCTTTCTTCTGAAGGGTGGCGTCCACTCGTAGGTATATTATCTTCGGCCATCTTCCATCCGGCATTGTTTTTACATGTCCATACCATATTAGTTGTTTTTGCTCAATTGTATTCATTATCGTTTTCTTTTCTCTCTTTCTGTTGCATATTTCTTCATTGGTTAAAATGGTTACGTGGTTCACCCGAGAGACCCTGCAGCTTCTTCTAAGTAAGTCCATTTGTAACGTCATTAGTTTTCTCCTTTCTTTGTGTTAATTCCCAGGTCTCTGAGCCGTAAGTGGCAATGCTTTCGACTAGGGACTAGGGTATTATATGTTGTATTTGATCTTTTTGGATATTCGGCTGCTCCACAATAGTGCATTTATGCTTATGGCTCTTTTACCTCGATTTCTTTTGTGATTCATAACCTTGTTACTAGTTGCGTCTTTGCTTATTGTAACGTCAAGATATTTGAATTCCTCGCATATTTTAATCGTTTCGTTTTCTAGGTGTAAGTTTTGACTGTTTCCTTCTACTACTAAATAAACTAAAAGGTTTATTTGGAGCTCCCATTTATTAAATTCGTCTTGGGGTTTTCTGCACATATAGTTTATGTCATCGCTATCCTCAGCTATCACAACTTGGTCGCCCGCAAAAAGTAAAGTATGGAGAACTCTATCATCAACTTGTATACCCATAGGACCGCATTTTTTTCCAGTTTTGGATTGCTTTAGCTATTATCTGTTTAATAATAAAGGTGATAAGCAACAGTAAGGGTGATATGTATAAAAATAAAAAGTGTTGAAATAAATTTGTATTATTCGCAGATTTTATAGAACAACATTCGTATAATCCACAGTTTCTTGTTCCAGTTATTTAACATACACACAATATCTTTGATTAAATATTTAATTATAGAACCAACTGCCCTGAATCATACAAATTGTACGAATAAAAATCTAACCAAGAAAATTTAATTCTCACTTCATGGACATAAATTAATGTTGAATTGTAATAATAAATTGCGTATATTTCTGCAAAGAATTGCAATAATTAGAGGCTTGTTCTGGAGCTGATTGGTATATCAAAATATTAATTAATTTGAATTCATGTAAATGCTTGAAGTCTACGTTAATTTACAGGAACTGTAAAATCGTAAGCGATCATTTTCAACGATTTGAATATTTGATGTCGCGTCATCCACACTTTGATTATTGATTTTAAGCACAATGAGGTTCTACATGTCAACCGGTATGACACGTGTGGAGGATGTTCCATTCATTTTATCCTAATTCAGGTAATTGTCATACGATATACGACAAAACACGAGCTATAACATGATACAATTAAAATTTACTTTCACATTATTTAAAAATTTCAATATATTTTGAGGTTCACAATTCACTTTATTTTATGTTTGAAAATGTCAACGTGAATACCTGTATGTGCTAGGTTGTCCAATAAGTCTTTGTGTGTAATTGGAATAGTATTAAACATTAATTCTTTAAAATATAATCCATTATTATTAGGCCTACCATACGTACCGGTTTAGCCGGATCAGTCCCGGTTTAGAGGTTATGTCCCGGTGTCCCGGTCGGTTTCGCGTTTGTCTTGGTTTCTGAGATAAAATATTCCGCGCCGATCTTTTTGTGAAATCTGTCCGCGCGGGTAACAAAAAGCGAGAGGAGCTAAGAAAAACGTGTTTCAGTCATTTTGTTGTGAAACGTCTTTGTGCGGGTGTTATAGGGTTGCCAATTGTACACTTTTGGGGCGATATTAATGTGTATGCTGTACCTACGCATGCCATTAAATATATTCATAGTAATGTATGCTTTTTGTTTATAAACTTTTAAGCTATTTGAACAAGCAACAATAAAATAAATTTAAAGCACAAGCTTATGTTTTTACATGTTTTTAAAATTTTTGACTGAAAAGTGTTGCTTTTTTAAATTCATATTAATATAATGTTTATAGTTCTTGTAGGTACCTAAATAGATATTATTAGTGAAAGTTTTACCTTTATTACGAATAATTTTGTAGAAGGTGGGGCAATTTGATTTAAAAAAATCAGAATACGTTCTGCCGTAACTCTATAATTTTGGATGATGGTAAAGTACTCTTACTTTGCATTAAAACACGTTTGCCCCCCTCCACTTTTTTTGCCTATCTCTTATGATTAAAAATGTTCTCGTTTCCCGGTTTGACTTTACAAAAATATTGTAGGCTTAATTATTATGATGGTATCCATCCAGAGAAATTTGATTTGATCTCCACATCACTCCGCTGTTTTAAGGGTGAAAATCCGCAACATACATTTTCTACTTCTTCAAAATTATTAAATTGTCGACCCCCTAAAAATGTGCCATCTATCGAAATAAGCCATATTTAGATGAAGCAAGGTCTGAACCAGCGTTTTTCAAAGGGTAGGTCGCGACCCAGCACCGCGCCACTAAAGCAAAATTCCGGGTCGCAACAAGAAACCGTATTACTTTTCTCAATAAGAAATTATTTGGTTTTAGTTCGATTTCTTTACATTTTTGTTGTATGACAACGTTATGTGCATATATGTATGTAAATCTGTTTTATTTTACCTATAGGGCAGTATAGGCAATAAAAATTGTAGTGGGTCACGAGAGAGAAGTATAAACATAACCGGGTCACGAAAAAAAAAAAGTTTGCGAAACGCTGATCTGGAGTGGACTATATGGTGTGTTAGAAAAAACTTCAATTCCTTGCAAATTTGGATTATTGTTTTTGCACCAAACAGGATCTGTGTGTTGGAGTATTATCCTGTTGCAACAAAACTTAATGTCTGTTGATTGATTTGATTTAACGAGTGCGCAGTATTTCATAAATTTTATCTAGTTGCTCACAATTCAGTTTTGCATCTACAGCTTTGCCTGCAGTTTAAAGTGTAAATCGGATCGAAATTTCACCAAACGCACAGCATTATTTTATGCCCAAAACGGCTTTCCAATGGTTTTCTGAAGAGTCGAGAAAAACACACTTTTGATACTAGTTCCAACATTTGGCAGAGGAAATGGTTACTACTAAATTAACAGCAAACCATCTATAAGATGTTTATTATAAAAGTTCAGTAACCGTAAATGGAAACACGTCTCTACAAACATTATTTACATAACGTATTTGTAACAATATTATCTCTTAATTTTTTTTAGACTAACAATAAAAGCAGGATGTCCAATGAACCTCGAAGACTTCCCCATGGACATTCAACGTTGTCCTTTAAAATTCGGATCATGTAAGTATGCCAATATGAGCGGTTTAACATTAGACATTTTGGATACAGATTCAGTTTCTTGACGAATGAATTGCGAGACAGTGAAATATGTGGACAATTGTAGCGTAACATGTGAAACCTTAGATAGATAGGGGATATTACTCCAGAGAACCGTGGAATACATGCGGGTCAACATGCACATGAATTATTTTCGCCAATTCAGCTAATTCTTGTTTATACAATGCAATTTTACTGGATGGATCCACAAAGCGTATTGTTAAAGTGTACATATTTATAAGCATGGTAAATGTAGCTAGAACAGATTGTATCATTTGCCAAGTAAAATAGATCCAAATACTTAGTTAACCCTCCTATTGTGTTTGGGTCAATATGACCCGGTTAATTTATTCTGAACTCTGTAAATTGTTTAAACATTGAAATATTTTATTCTTACCCTATAACTTTTAATTTTTATTAGTAAGGAATACGTACACAATATGGGAAAAACAAATATGCAGTCGTTTTTTTTATAAATCTATTTTTTACACTTATTGTGTTCGAGTTAATGACACTCGATGGCCAACTTTTGTTAATTCGTGCAAGTTTTGCTGCGCCGGAACGAGTGTCCACGTTTCAGCCCGTTACAGCTTGTATTTTATTTTTGGGTGTACAGGGTGGCCTATTTTCGATGCCCATACCCCTGTATACCCTATCTCGGTTATTATCAGAGATAGAAAAAAAACTAAGTACGTAGTCTCGATTTATTTTTTCGAGAGAAATTTATTTCCGTAAACAAATTTTTGATATCTTTTTTAATTTTCGAAATATAGCCAAAAACCGATTTTTGGCACTTTTCAAAAATGTTAAATATCTCGCTTAAATGAAAAAATAGAGAAAGATTTTAAACGAATTTTTGGCATGGTTTTTTGTCCTTAATAAAACCAGTACTGCCGAAGTAGATAAACGAGCGACTGCTACTAACAAACGTAGAAGAAGCAACTTTTTTCAATCTTCCAATGACAACAAGACCAACATTATTTGTTGTATTTGTACAAAATACTTGTGTAAAGATCATTACTATTCAGAATGTAATCCATAAACTAATTGAATCGGTGAGTGGAAAAAGGAAATAACTCCAAGTTTTGGTCATTTTTAACTGAGATAGCAATTTTGTTCTACAAACCTAAGTGCATTTATGAGTAGAAAAAGGAACTAATTCCAGTAATGGTTACCACTAAAACGAGAGGTGGAAAATATTTCATTGAGTGGAAGAAAGAACTTCTGGAGTTAGTGCTCTCTTCCATTCAAAGTGGCACCATTTGTACAAGAGTAGCTAGCATTCTCTAATACGCTGTGAATATTGTATTACACTGGGTTAAATACGATTAAATACAATTAAAGGGTTTATGTACCTCAGCAATACAATAATATAATTGAAAATTCAAAAAAAAAAATTCGTTCACGGTTCATTTGCAAAAAATGAAGAGATTTTAAATTTTAAGAAGTGGTGGCCAAAATATTAAAAAAAAATTACATTAAGTCAGTATAGACATTTGAAATACATATCTGACAATAAAGGTCACGTCGAAGCTTCTATTTTTATTAATGGACTGGGGAAAGACTTTTTTAAAGTAAACGAGAATAATGAAGATTTAGAATTTTCAAGAGAAAAGTGATGGATCATTGCCCATAAATGGTAAAAAACTTGATGATATACAGAAAGTCGTTCATTACATAACAGATGAATATCAGGAATTTTATAATAACATTCTATCATGGAAAAGACAACAAGGAGATAATGAAGAAGAAGAAAACTGAATGTAAAAATGTAATTATTGACTATGTATTTATTCATTTATTTTCGTTTATGAAATAGAAATATGACTATTTGTTGGTAGATAATACAAAGTTTGCTTTCTTATAAATACAATGTAGGTATTTTTATTTATCATTTAGCAGAACTAGATTTTTGTTTTAAAAAATTTCATTGATTTGAAAAAGGAATTAATTCCAGTTCAGAAAAAAGTTCTGTGCAATTTATTAATTGAAAAAAAATAAAAATTAATTGCATTTTGTTATCCTCTAGCCTAGACTCTAGAAGAAAGTCTATGACAAATATTCAATTGTGTGTTTTGATGTACACCTGAAACCAGAAGCTACAAACAAAAAAATGTTGTTTACCAAAAATAGTGAAATTTGGAGTTACCTATTTCCTTTTTCCACTCACCAATTCAATTTAATGTTGTATGTTATACAATATTATGTTATGTTATAGTATATAAAGTTGTTAATCAACTTTAGCTTTTTCCAATAAAATTCTTTGTAACTTAACATTCCCTTTTTGTTTCTTACATTACTTAACAATAAAGAAACTAAATTATAGCACCCATAAATTTAAAATGGCAGCTATTCGGATCATATTGATTCGAACACCATACATGTTACCAAAACGTTAGCACAACAGGAAGGTTAATTAGCAAATAGTTTGAATTTAAATATTTTATTTCTTCTCAATGATTTCATAGTTTTTAATATCTTTTTTATAATTTTGCTAAACCAAGCATTAAATAGTTATATAAATCGAAGACGTTACTGGCAAATTGTGTTATATTGAGGTATTTTTGCTTGAACGGAGTTCGCTTTAATATTATATCTACATCTTTGCCGAAGCGTTAAGAATCCACATCCTTTACCTTTAAGTCTCCAAGTATTTCATTTTAAAGGCGTCACACACCTGATTTGTTTTTATCGGCTTATATCTTGAATATTATTGCTGGTAGTTTTCCACTTAAATCTATGGATTAAATAAAACTGCGCATTAGTAACGTATTTACCTCTTTGATCGTTCGGCTATGTAGTCTGTTTTATACTACACTATTTTTTCTAAGAAAATCGTATACGATTTTCTAGTACGGTGTCAATCAGAAATTAAAAATCTTGAACGAAAAATTCTTACGAAATTACTACCTGCGCTAAATCCGTCCAATTTTAGCATGCGCGCAGGCGTATTCTACTGTAACTGTATGACTGTATCTGACCGCATGTTATTTGTGGGTTAGGTTAACAGGTTAACTGAAACAATCAAACGATGTTAAATACTACTTATTACCGTTATCCCTCACAATTTATTTTGTAGGAATAAATATGTAAAATGGAACAAGAGTTAAATATACCTACGTTAAATTTGAAAATGATTCGCTGTGATCAAATTGAACATTTGACATGGTTACCCCAGAACATAATGGTTACTTAAGGTGCCAACAAAATATGATAAAAGTTATTAAAAAGTAACCAAAATATATTGGAGTTTTCGTACCAAAAATTAGTACAATGTAAAAGGTTCATATTTTCCATGCTAAATTCTTGAACGAAATTTTTGTATCAAAAATCGTATACGATTTTCTTAAACGAAAAAATAGTATAGTATAAAACAGACTTAGAGCTGCTATACTAATATGGTTTGTTTTAGTTGGATATACTTCACAAGACGTCGTGTATCAGTGGAATCGCGCCCGTCAAGTAGCTATTGCCGAAGACATGAAGCTGTCGCAGTTCGATCTCATCGCGACACCAGCTGCGAATGATACAGACACGGTCATCAACAGCGACACGAAATCAGGTGTCAGCAGCATTTTCAATACATAACAGTAAGAAATATAGGAAAATCTAAGTCAGCTGCACATTCCATCTTAAAATGACTTTTAAAAAAATATTCAAACAGTATTAAAATATTCAATTATTTACAAAAGCGAGCTTTACGGAAGGTCTAAATATGTATTAAGTTGCACAACCCACCCAAAAAAAACGCCTTAAGTTTTTCAAATATAACGCTTAGTAAAGCTGACCGACAAGAGAAACCGATTTAGAAGAAGAGTAAAAACAGTATTTAAAAATTAAATCAATCGGTGTTAGTTCGTCTTTTCCGGGTTTTTTGCGTGTTTTTTACTTTTGATTTCAGCAAATGTACGGGCAGATTTATAAAAATATCAAAGCCATACACTTATTTGTTAAATAGAAGCAAATAAAAGTTTTTAAAGTGCAGTTAAAATAAATATTGGTAATTTTACGTTATTGGAAAAGTTTTCAAATGGTTCGTCTCTTCTTATAGGCCCGCATAAACTCGACAACATTTAGCAAATTCCTGAAATTCCACTTGTAGTTTATTATTTGAACCACATAAATGCATGCGAAATGCAGTGCAAATACTATTCCCAAAGTATTGTCGAATTGGATGACAGCGCAGAATACAGGATTTTAAAGATTTATTAGCTTGAAAATCTTTACCACAACCACAAACTTGACAACAACCAATTTTATGTTAAAAGCCAAGGGTGGGTAACCCACGGCCCGCGGGCCGACTTCGGCCCGCGAACAATTTTGATCTAGCCCGTAAGACCTGAAGATAAATGAATATTCTATCCTATCATTACGAAGTTACGAACTCAGCTCAGTTTTCATTCAAGGAGTTGATCAAATGAACATCATCGAGCCGTTGCTATCTGTAAATAGATACATTAAAAACGACAACCACTGGTATGGACTTTTCGAAGCCATGGAGACATCTGAAATTTTCGCCACGTCTTCAGTGGCTTTAGCTAAACATGCCCTATTAATTTCAAAATTTTATAAAACTTTGGTTTGAATTTATTTTAACTTGTAGACAGGTAATCATTTGTTAAATTGGCAAGGATACAATACATAGATATGTGTACATAGTTATGCAAGCCACGCCCAGACGCGAGGTTTTATTTTTTTAAATTTATTTTATACTGCTTAATAACTAATAAGATTTTTTCGTTTAGATTATTCAATGTTACTAGTAAGCTTTCACCTACAAAGGCACATGGGAAACTTCTTGATTCAAGTTTACGGCCCATGTATACTGCTTGTGGTTTTGTCTTGGGTTTCCTTTTGGTTAAATCGAGAAGCGACTGCCGATCGTGTATCGTTAGGTAATAATATCAGTTTAAATATTCTGTTAAGCTTGGAGCTTTTAACCTTTAAATATATCGCAAAACTAGTGCCCCCGTGGTGTCGTTGAGGCTCTAACAGTTTCGTATATTTTGTATATATGGTGCCCATTTTTCTAACCTGTTGCATGGGTAAGTCCGTTAATATTACAGATACAGAAACGTGTAAATTGGCAAATTTGTGCAGAATTTAAAGGGAAATCTGATGCAATTTTAAAATTTTACCTACTTTATCAACTTTTTGAAATATTTTGAAAAAACTGGAAAAGGTCGATTTTGTCAAACTTGAATAATTCCGTAAGCATATGAGCTAGAACAAAAATTAAAATTGGCGTTTATAGATATTTTTACATAGACTTTGAATATGTTAACGAAATTTTCATAGCACTCTCGATTTCCGAGTTATAACATAAACATGCATTTTTTTAGATGGAAGCCATAGTTGGCTGTGGACTTGTTAAAAAAGTTATTTTTTTCTCGTTTCAATGATATAATACTTGATACATCTATTTTGAAATTTGACCAAAAATTAATTAAAATTTTTAAAAATAGTTAAAACAATCTAGTGAAGTGCGAAAAAAATAGAAACAATTATGGTTTTTTATACATACTTTCCTCTTGTACTTTTTATTTAAATTAATAAAAAGCTATGAAAATTTCGTAAACATATCCAAAATCTACGTAAAAATATCTATAAAAGCCAATTTTTGTTTTTGTTCTAGCTCATATGCTTACGGAATTATTCAAGTTTGAAAAAATCGACCTTTTTCAGTTTTTTCAAAATATTTCAAAAAGTTGATGACAGGTCAAATTTGAAAATGGCATCAGATTACCCTTTAAGCTTTAAGCTCTGCACAAATTTGCTAATTTAAACGTCCCTGTATCTTTAATAGGAGTTACCCCTACAAAAGGTTAGAAAAATAGGCACCCTGTATACATATATTTATTAGCAAAGTAAGTTATGCAATTCTTAAAAAAATATTAAGGTTAACAATGTATAAAAATTCATATGCTACTACAATAATTCAATTACGAACATTTTTCTGTTGAGGATTGCTTATACGTTTGACTGCTTTTCTTAAGCATTCTATACCTAGGTGATTAGGTATTTTCCTTGTTAATTTTGTATTTATACAGGGTGGTGCTTTTTTCGATGCTCACTATTGCTATCTTGGAAACGGTAAGAGATACAAGGTCGGTTAAATTAAAGAAAAGTTGCACATTTTTATGGCAATTAAGAATCTGAAAAGAAATCCTGGATATTTTGATTCGTTTTTGATTTATTACAAAAAAACTGAAAAATGTGATTTTAGAAAAATATTATTATCTTCCCTACCATTGGCGCTATTTCATTTAAACTTGGTAACTTTATGTTTTTGACCGTCCTGGGTTTGATGACGTCAACAGAAATTTTCTAAGCCTTCTAGATTTCAAGTTGCGATAGTCAACTTTTTTATTTCTTATGGCCGCCATATTGGATTTTTACACTATCAGACAGACAAAAAAATTAGCTTTTCAGATTGGTAACCAACATACCTTTTTTCTTTCAAAAAACTTGTTGAAATTTTAAAATTTGTGTAAATAATTGATAAAATCGAGAATGCTCTGAAAAACAATTGAAATTATGATATAAATCAAAGTGACACAACATTTTATAGGTCTAATAAAATAACGAAAGGACAATAAATTTAAAACACCAGATAAATAATTATTTAAATTGTTTAAAGTGCGCGCCGTTATGTATGATGTATTGGTTAGTCCTCAGATTCATTTCGTCCACTGCCTTTAGGATAGTTTGTCTCGAAATAGAGTCGAAAGCATTTTTGATTTTATGGCGAAGAAGTTCAATATTTTCCGTTGGGGTTGCATAAACAACATCAAGGTAAAAGTAATCCATAGGCGTTAAACATGGCGATCGCTGAGGCCAATGAACAGGACCAAACGTACCAAGTCATGCATTTTGAAACCGTACATCTAAATTAATATCCTTTTACAATGCGGGGAATGATGACCAGCTCCTTCATGCTGAAACTACTGATGATTTTGAATTGTTAATAATGGCAATTCGCCTAACATATCTTCTAAATATGTTTCCAACAATCTTAATTTCGTTATCATTAGACCTATAAAATGTTGTGTCACTTTGATTTATATCATAATTTCAATTGTTTTTTAGAGCATTCTCGATTTTATCAATTATTTACACAAATTTTAAAATTTCAACAAGTTTTTTGAAAGAAAAAAGGTATGTTGGTTACCAATCTGAAAAGCTAATTTTTTTGTCTGTCTGATGGTGTAAAAATCCAATATGGCGGCCATAAGAAATAAAAAAGTTGACTATCGCAACTTGAAATCTAGAAGGCTTAGAAAATTTCTGTTGACGTCATCAAACCCAGGACGGTCAAAAACATAATGTTACCAAGTTTAAATGAAATAGCGTCAATGGTAGGGAAGATAATAATATTTTTCTAAAATCACATTTTTCAGTTTTTTGTAATAAATCAAAAACGAATCAAAATATCCAGGATTTCTTTTCAGATTCTTAATTGCCATAAAAATGTGCAACTTTTCTCTAATTTAACCGACCTTGTATCTCTTACCGTTTCCAAGATAGCAATGGTGAGCTTCGAAAAAAGCACCACCCTGTATATTTAATAGTTTTGTGTTTTTTTTTAGCGAAATTAAAATGAAAATAAACTATTTTGTGTTGCATTTATTTACTTCATATCTTAATTTAAGAAAGATGTATATAACTAATAAATACATAAAGCAAAGTTATAGAGCTTAAAACTTGGTCTAGCACACCCCTCACGAGCATTTAAAGGTTAAAATATCTCCTGGGCCAAAGTAGTTTTACCAAATTAATATTATCTACAGTAAAATCGTGTTGTTTTTAGGTATCACAACAGTGTTGACCATGACGTTTTTGGGTTTA
The DNA here is from genome assembly GCA_947652605.1 of Elmis aenea. Classification (NCBI taxonomy): domain Eukaryota; kingdom Metazoa; phylum Arthropoda; class Insecta; order Coleoptera; family Elmidae; genus Elmis; species Elmis aenea. The sequence goes on along the minus strand of OX393581.1, from coordinate 15,236,159 downwards.
GAAGCCAGAACAGATTTACCGAAAGTTCCTTATCCAACTGCTTTAGACTTTTTTGTATTTCTTTCTTTCACGTTCATTTTCGCAACTATAATACAGGTACAACTTTATTTACAAACTCGCTCTTAAAATAAATTTCAAAAAAACCCAATTCGGAGCTTATCTTTTAATTAGAAAACTTTTTAGTTCGCAGTTGTTCATTATTTCACCAAATATGGTTCAGGTGAATGTTACTTTAACGCAGAATTGAGTTCTGATTCGAGCAGCGATGAAGAGGATTGGAAACCGGGAGATATCAGAAAAAAAATATCTGACGCGTCCCTACACGTATGTATTATACATCATGTGAATCGTATAAATGTTAATAACTGATGGAATTTCATAGGAGTTGGGTCCTAACGCGCGGAAGGCCAGTTGTAGCAGCACGGGACGTCGATCAAACTTCAAGGACGTTAATGGTGGTCAGACTCATTTAGTTGAAGTGATACCGTTATCAGCGTGTTCCATTCCGATGTCGTCGATGCGTCGCACGTCCCAACCTTGGAGCAACTTGCCCTGTATCGCATGTCCACAAGAAACTGAAGACAAGTCGTACATGCCTGCTTCAGTAAACGCCATTTCTGGACAAAGATTGTCATTGCAAGGCCAAAGACACAGAAGAAAAAAGAAAAAGAGAACACCTCGATTTAATTCCGTGTCCAAAATTGATCGTGCGTCGCGAGTAGTTTTTCCTTTACTGTTTCTAACAATTAACGTTTTTTACTGGTATTCATATCTTTCAAGAACAAAACGTATTCAACAACTGAATGTTGCTTAAATGAGTAAATTATTTTAAAATAAAACGCCTGTGTTCATTAACTGATAATAGATAGTTAATATTTTTTCATTGATGCAACTCAAATTAGAATCAGACTGACGTCCTGTAAGCCCTAGGATTAGAATATGAAATGTTACATTCGATTTAGAATAATTCGCAATATATGTAAATATACCTACTCCATTTATAATCGTTTCGAATCAAAAGCAATCAATTTTTTATCATATGTTAAGCCGGCGGTCAGGCTTGCGGGGCTGTGTGCGAAAATAAATTCGGAGCCAAAAAAATTTACTTAAAAAAAAATGACTTGTAAGTTCAGTACATGTAATCAGGGATGGGGAGTCGGAGTCGGAGTTGGGAGTCGGGAGTCGAGGAGTCGAAGCTTTTTTGAGGAGTCGGAGTCGGAGTCGGTAAAAAACTATCGACTCCCGACTCTTTTTACTTTCGCCATACGTAGTATGAAGAAAGTATTGTGATCGCAAAAAATTTTATAAAAAACTGATTTTTTACATTTTCTTCATTATGTATTAAATAAAAAATTAAAATATTAAACTTTGTTTACCATCGGGAATCGGAGTCGGGAGTCGGAGTCGGAGTCGGGAGTCGATTTTTACAAATACCAACTCGGGAGTCGGGAGTCGGGAGTCGATTATTTTTCTGCCGACTCCCCATCCCTGCATGTAATACGTCTTTAAGATATTGGAGGACTTTATAAAGACTGTTTTATACTATACTATTTTTTCGTTTAAGAAAATCGTATACGATTTTTGATACAAAAATTTCGTTCAAGAATTTAGCATGGAAAATTTGAACCTTTTACATTGTACCATATTTTGGTACGAAAACTCCAATATATTTTGGTTACTTTTTAGTAACTTTTATCATATTTTTTGGCACCTAGGCACCTTGAGTAACCATGTCAAATGTTCAATTTGATCACAACAGAAAGCGAATTATTTTCAAATTTAACGTATATTTAACGCTTGTTCCATTCTACATATTTATTCCTACAAAATAAATTGTGAGGGATTATAACGGTAATAAGTAGTATTTAACATCGTTTGATTGTTTCAGTTAACCTAACCCACAAATGACATGCGGTCAGATACAGTTGCAGTAGAATAAGCATGCGCCCATGCCAAAGAACACGCCCATGCTAAAATAGGACGCATTTATGGTGCCTGTCCACCTGAGAGTAAACTACTCTCGATAGCAGCGTCGCCAAGGATACAGCCCCTGAGAGTAACTCGCGATTGGCTGTATCCTTGGCGACGCTGCTATCGAGAGTAGTTTACTCTCAGGTGGACAGGCACCATTAGAGCATGCAGTAATTTCGTACGAATTTTTGGTTCAAGATTTGTAATTTCTGATTGACACCGTACTAAAAAATCGTATACGATTTTCTTAAACGTAAAAATAGTGTAGTATAAAACAGACTTAAAATACGATTAAACATATTATACAGGTACAGGATAATTGATTGGGACCGGTACTTAAAAAGATATGAAGAATGAAAAAGGGTATTGATCTGAAACTTTGATTATGACCATAAGGGCATCTGATCTATTTAGTGAAAATATTTTCAAGATGGCGACATTTCCGGAAATACCGGAAGTTGACGTCTACTTTCTTATTTTAAATACAATGGTCCATTTTTTATTGCATTTTTGGATTGAATATGTTATTTTAGAGGGCATTTTATAGCATTCTCTATACCTAAGTGTAGTCGCTTTTAAGATTTTTGGATTTTTTTGAAAATTTTTCGATTTTCATCGTCATGGTTAATGGTATCTACCGCCCCCATTTTTGAAGAAAAAACGCTTACATTTGAACCATACATAGAAGAAACCTTGGAGTTCATCCTGGAATTTTTGCAATCGATGCATTACTTTAGACCACTAAAACTCGTTTTTTTCAAATACAATGCCTTTTTTTTCATTTTCTTATGCTAAATTTAATTCTGCATGAATCTGTATCAGCGTTTCCTATACCTATCGGCAACAATTTTCGAATTATTAAGAATTTTTGATAAAGTTAAGAGAGATTATTGTAACATTTTTAAAAAGTAAGTCTTGGAAATGATAACAAATGCCAATATTAATAACTGTCAACCACTTTTATCGCGTTTGTCTGAAGTATCCATGAAAATGGAAAATCAAGAGTATTCAAGCACGAATATTTGGAACTTATTTTATATTGGGTAGAATTGACGGGCGTTTTAGCGTTATCACGGCGTTATCACGGCGTAAACATCGAAAATTAATAACATCTGTCAATTCTACCCAATATAAGTAAACAAACCATGGCAACCACGAAAATGAATCGTTTTATATTGAAATATTTGATGGTTCATGTTTGCTTATTTTATTTTTTACTCAAAAACTGTAGGTTTTACGAGAAAAACTAAAGAATAAAAAAAGTTTCTAAATAAAGCTAGCTTTCAAAAAAAAGTTTTTTTATTTGTAAAATTTTAACCCACCAAAAAGTTCTCATAAAAATACCAACAGAAGTTGCACTTTTCAGCCCCCTGTGAATGGGGGAGATGATTAAAAATATTATTATGGGAAACCTTTTAATAAGTATTAAACGTCTACCAAATATCATTCTCGTACAAATAACCAAATTTGAGAAATAAAATAAAAACCTAATTTTACCGTTAGCCTTTAGGAGACGTCTAAAGAAAAATTCGATCTAAAAATACTCATTAATCGTTAATTTAGCGGAACTTCTTCCCGTATTATTAGTATGTTCTCTTATTAAAAATTGCAAAGATCGGTAATTACTTGTTTATTACGAACATTAGCTATATTTTTAGATCGAACTTGGGAGAAAATTTTTCGCGAAAATAGTAAAATAAATCAAATTTCGCGCCAAACGGTAGCAGATACCAAGAAAAGTTAAGAGACACTTTTTGTTAAGAATAAAATGCTCTACCCAAAAAAAAGTTCGAGTTTGATTTTGAACAGGACCGTACTAGTTTTAGTTTTTTTATAAAATGTATTGAAACTGAACCCCCACAACTACGCCACTGGTCTCACCGAATGTGGTAACCTATAAGGTGGTGCTGTATACCAAATTTGGTTTAAATATATCTACTGGTTGAGAAACGGTTAAACATTATTGATATTTTTTCGAAAATTTCAACACCCTGTTTCTTTAAAATGAAGCGTTTTTGGACCCATGTTGATATGGAATATTCGCTTTTTCTATCGACTGTTAAAGTCCTGCTACTAAAAAGTGGACCACCCTTTATGTACTCTTAATAAAAATTACAACAAAAATAAATTTAAGATTTTATTTTTTATTATATGTACATTACTATATAAAAATTTTATTACACAATATAGTAATCACAAACAAGTCTATTAGAGTAACAAATTCAATGTCACTGATGAAGGTAGTACGTTTATTTAAACAAAAAACTGAAACAGAAATATAATACAGACACTTATCATCAAAACAAAACACAATCACCTTACCTATATGGATAGCCTGAAGTTTTAGATCTAAACACCGACAAAATAAGTGAGAAAAATACGGACACCAGAATAAGACCTGATATTGCCATAATTTTTCTCTTTCGTGCATCACCTTTTTTACCTGCTTCTGTAAGCAAAATCATACCTAACACAATGGCACCATCTAAAAACTGTTAAGGAAAATATTTGACACAAAATTTTTCACATAAAATGTCAATGAAACTGTGAAGGATACTTAAAACCATAATAATGTAGGTCTCAAGAACAAATTGTCCTTGCGATGAACCATGAATATAAGCAACTTGTCCATTTTGTCCTTTATGAACAAACGGTGGCCCCCTGATGTGATTCCACATTTGTCCCGAAACCATGGTGAAACAGAAGAAAGTAGCTCCTATTGCCCACATGTTCTTGTTGTACAGGAAATCCAAATTATTTCTTCGCAGATATAAAAATCCGGCTACTAACGCAAAAAGAACAACTAACGCTACAGTTCCTGAGTAATTGGGTGGACGGAATACACGAATCTAAAAATTATAAATCATAAAAATCAATACTTTCTTATTGTGAATACTAAAGACACTCCCAATTAGAAAAAATTATTTGTTCCATTTGGAAATCAATTAAAAAACTATCAAAATTATTAACTGGTCCTCTTAAAACTTCTTAACAATAATAATTTAGGTGCTACAAAATTTTTTTATAACCTGAATATCAGTTCTTTCTGCAATCCACTTAGAGATGGATTCCGATGAAAAACCAATTCTTTGGATGTCCATAGTATCTTGAGTTTTCGGTTTTCCTTTAGGTGGGAAATGTACAAATACAGGGGCAGTATTCAATTTCATCTATAAGTGTAAAAATTCATTTAATCAAGTCATACTAAGCGATTATGTAAAAATTTTATAACCATTTGGAAAACATCTGATCCTTCATCAAAATCGACTACAGCGAAAAATATCTTATTGGAATAAACTTGAGAATATCTAAACGAGTTTGCCACAATTGTAAACTCTTCATTGGCATGTTTACAAACCATACATTGTCGTTGTGGGGCCATGGCCGTAAACATTATTATCACTGAGTAGTTTCGAGGTGCTGTCTTAACAAAGTCACGGAACTTATTTCCATTAAACTTAAGAACTGCTTTTTTATTTGCCATATCTGTTAACTGCTGAACTCTCTCTGCCATTGTAATACCCTGCATTTTTCGGAAAAAAATAATATTTTGAGGTTAGAACACAATGCACGAAAATTCATATCGAACACACCTGTTTCCGAGTTTGGCAAACGACATTGTAAAAGAAAAATACCGTCAGTACTAGAAATAGGCCAAATATTAAAGTTTTCATGATTTTGCACACAATCCGGCTTATTTATTTGTCAATGTGTGGACGTGTACCTAATTTTGACAAGTATTACTCCCCATAGAAGAAGTTACTCCCTCTACTCAAGTAGAAACACTGTTCACTAGGCAACCTGGTGCACAGACAGTGGCGTATCTAGCACATGGCAGGTGTGGCACGTTCCCCGGGTGCCACGTTGCGGGGGGGCACCGCTAAACATTTGTCTTACATTCCACCAGCGATGGCACCGGTGCCACCAAAACAGTCAAAAACCGTCTTACATTCAACCGGTTGAAGTGTGGTGGGAGCATCGCGTCTGTCTTGTATTACACCGGTGGGAAGTTTTTGGTGCCATCGGCGGCCATTTCATCCACCGAACTTGAAGCCGGTGTTTTTCTGGTGGATTGTAGAAGGGGTAGCAGCCATCATTGTTTACCGTACTGTCTTATGGTGCCTGTCCACCTGAGAGTAAACTACTCTCGATAGCAGCGTCGCCAAGGATACAGCCCCTGAGAGTAACTCGCGATTGGCTGTATCCTTGGCGACGCTGCTATCGAGAGTAGTTTACTCTCAGGTGGACAGGTACCATTTTATACGACAACAAATGAACTTAGGTTAGAAACAATCAAGGTGCCACCGCTTGCGTCATAGTTGTATTACACTACACAATTTCTTGTACAATTTGCTGTCAAAAATTTTTATACTAGATTGTACAGCTGTTGCCAAGTTACAATGTCGTAAATTGACATACGCGAAGTGTCAGTTTACGACCTAAGACGTGTGTAACTTGGCAACAGCTGTACAATCTAGTATAAAATTTGTTGACAGCAAATTGTACAAGAAATTGTGTAATGTAATACAGCCTTTACATTCAACCGCTGTTTTCGAGCAACCACAAATCCACCGGTGAATGAAGTCATCAATCAACCGGTTGGACTTTGGTGCAATGTAAGACACACAGTACATAAAAACAACTTTTGATTTAATTATAATTTTCAAACACATCCACGTATATAAACAAACTATTAAACTTGCAGATATTGAAAATATATTCCAAAATTTGACTTAATTATTCTGACACTTTCAAATATTTGACTACCCCAGTAAAAATAAATTATTTATAGTACAACATTATCATAATTTATTATCTTTTGAGTACATCAATAAAAGTTTCTCTAGGTAATGATATATTTGCAACCATCCGCATTTTCTTTTTACCAGCAGCTTGTTGCGCTAATAGTTTCATCCTCCGAGTAATATCTCCTCCATACTAAAAATTTGGTTATAACAGCATAAATTACCAATTAAAAAATCACTACTTACTAATTTTGCTGTAACATCTTTTCGGAACGGTTTTAAAGTTTCTCTGGCCAAAACTTTACCATTAGCCACAGCCTGAATAGCTATTTGTATTAATTGGCGTGGAATTATTTCTTTTAAACGTGAACACATCCTTTTACCTGCAGTCTGCGATTTGCTTACATGGACAATAGTACACAGTTCATCAATGAGAGTTCCATTCAATAAAATTTGTAGCTAAAAACATGCTCCATAATAAACAATATTTGTATGAAAATATTTTATCCTACTTTAACTAAATTACTGGCTTGATATCCTCTATCTTCATAATCGAAACTTGCATATCCGGAGGAAATCGTTTTCAGTGTATCATGAAAGTCTAGTATTATTTCGCAAAGAGGAAGATCATACAGTAACATCATTCGATCGTTGTCTATATTTGTAGCCGACTTTTGGACGCCTCTTTTTTCCATACATAAAGACATAATTCGACCCAAATATTGATTGGGAGTGATTATGGTACCTAAATTTAGTATTATATTGAATACAGACAGTTGTAAGGTGTAATGGGCTAATATGGGCAGAATTTTCCCAGCAGGGAGGCCCTTGAGGTCCTGCTGGTCATAAAAATACAGGGTGTTTCTTGTATTGCAAAAAATTCTGGAGGTGATTCCTGATCGAAAATTAAGAGGGGTCTTTCATATAAATTATTTTCCTTAGACGTCTCCTTTCGGAGTTACAACCCTCTAAAGGGGAGCGGTAAAATTAGGTTTTTATTTTATTTCTCAAATTTAGATAAATGTAGGAAAATGATATTTGGTAGATGTTTTGTGCTTATTAAAAGGTTTCCCATAGTAGTATTTTCAATTATCACCCTCCTTCACAGGGGCTGAAAAGTGCGACCCCTGTTGGTTTTTTTATCAGAACATTTTGGTTGGTTAAAATTTTGCAACTAAAAATTTGTTTTTTGAAAGCTTGGTTTATTTAGGAACTTTTTTTATTCCTTAGTTTTTCTCGTTAAACCTACCGTTTTTGAGTAAAAAATAACATAAGTAAACAAGAACCATCAAGTATTCCAAAATAAAACGATTCGTTTTGGTGGTTGTCATGGTTTCTGGTTTGTTTATGTTTATATTGGGTAGAATTGACAGATGTTATTCAATTTTGACGTTTACGCGGCGACAACGCTATAACGGCCGTCAATTCTACCCAATATGAACATAAACAAACCATGGCAATCACCAAAATGAATCATTTTATGTTGGAATATTTGATTGTTCATGTTTCCTCATTTTATTTTTTACTCAAAAACGGTAGGTTTTACGAGAAAAACTATAGGATAAAAAAGTTTCTAAATAAAGCAAGCTTTCAAAAAACAAAATTTTTAAGCTTCCAAAAAGTCCCGATAAAAAAACCAACAGGGGTCGCACTTTTCAGCCCCCTGTGAAGGAGAGAGATAATTAAAAATATTACTATGAAAAACGTTTTGATAATTATAAAACATCTACCAAATATAATTCTCCTATATTTATCCAAATTTGAGAAAAAAAAAATAAAAACCTAATTTTACCGCTCCCCTTTAGGGGGGCGTAACTCCGAAAGGAGACGTCTAAGCAAAAAAATTTATATGAAAGACCCCCCTTAATTTTTGATAAGGAATCACCTCCTGAAGTTTTTGCCATACTTAAGAAACACCCTGTATAATAATAAATAAACAATAAAGTACCTGAAACCATGGGTTCATAATATTCTTCAACCTGTAATGGTTCAGGAAAATGCGCAGGGTTTGAAATAAAAATCTCAGTTCCTTGTTTCAAAGTTTGCTTAGTTGGTTTCAATTTAATTTGGTACGTAACAGATGGTGCTGTCAAAATTGATTCAGCGTCATATTCTTGCTCCAACCTTTGGCAAAACACTTCCAAATGTAGTAAGCCCAAAAATCCCAGTCTCCAACCTTGACCAAGAGCAGCACTAAAATAGCATAAAAGAGCCTGGGCGATACCTTAAACATGAATCCTTACCTCGATTCTACTGTAACACTAACTGCTGAATCGTTTAAAGCTAATTTTTCTATAGCGTTTCGCAAATTTACATGTTGAGATTGATCACAGGGATAAACGCCAGCAAATACCATCGGCAAAGGTGGTTTAAATCCTGGTAGAGGTTCTACCGGTTGATCAGTTTTATGTAAGGTATCGCCGATATGGGCTTCTTGACTGGAACGCATATTACAACCGATTAAGCCTATTTGTCCAGCAACTCTGAAATAAATCCAACACTTAGTAAAACGCGATTAAATATTCTAACTTCGTCTTACAGTTGATCAACTTTAATTTCTTGAGGCGTTAAAACCGAAAGTGATTTAACTTCATAACTTTTCTTCGTATGACAAGACGTGATGTTATCCCCACTAGCTATTTTACCTTCTTTTATATAAATCAACGATAAAGCACCCCTATATCGATCATACCAACTATCAAACAATAAAGCTTTAAAGCGTGCATTTCTATTAGCAACCGGTGAGGGTAATCTCTTTATTATTGCTTCTAAGACTTCGTTAATGCCTATTCCTAGCTTGGCTGATATCTAAAACAGTAATTGAAACAACTACGTTACACTACAGTGTGTTAATGTTACCCTTAAAACTTCACTGGAATCTATATCGAATAACGATTTTAACTGCACACACACTCTGTCAGGGTTTGCATTTTTTAAATCAATCTTATTTAAGACAGGTACAATTACTAAATCATTTCCAAATGCCAAATAGAAATTTGCAACAGTTTGTGCTTGAACACCGTCATTTGCATCGACTAATAAAATTACTCCTTGGCATGCAGATAAAGATCTTGAAACCTATAAGATTTCTTAGAATCATACAGCTTTAAATTAAAACAAAAGCAATCCAATTACATTTTAAACCAATAACTTACTTCATTTGAAAAATCCACATGACCAGGTGTGTCAATCAAATTAAGCAAATATTCTTGGCCATCATATTTATAAAACAAAGAGGCACTTTGAGCTTTTACAGTAATACCCCTTTCCCTTTCAACTTGTAATTTATCCAACACTTGTGATTGTCCACTATTTATTTTTATGGCGCCAGTATATTCCAGTAAACGATCAGCTAACGTACTCTTTCCATGATCCACATGTGCTATTATACTAAAATTTCTTATTCTTTCGGCAGGTATTTGAGTAAAATCTACTTTTGAAGGATCTATCACTTCACTGCTAAATGTTCTACGGCCATGTCTTCTAAAAACCGCAACAAAAGTAGATTTAAAAATTTATTTTACAAGTAACTTACTGCACAAAGTTTTTAACAAAACCATAAAACTTATTTTTCACATTATTTCCTATGACAAGCATTCTAACACATTAATATATATATACAAAACTTCGCAGATCATGTAATTCTAGGTTAATTTATGTTAAGACAGTTGACCTACCATAGTCGATCAAACCGTGGCTCTTTAAAACACTTGCGCTACCAAAAATATATTTTTGTTTACCTGTTAAAGAATAATTTATTTGACTTTTAGTTTGCAAGGTGATTTAAATTGAATATTTTGTAATACAGTTTTATGTTTCTGTTACAATAACATGCACATAAATTATTATTTGAATTTTAGGAATACGTAGTTCAAGTCGTCGACCAACAGCTATTAGTTTCAATGGTTTCAAATGAACTGTCATTCATTACAAGTATTAATCAAAAATTTGCTTGTTGATATTATTATTTGCTTTATATTTTATATACCTAGTTAAACATGTTTGGATGCATGTTAAATGGGTTAAGAATGGTGCCCCACCGTAAAAGTAGTGCATTAAAGTTAATTGCTACTCAAATGCAACAAAGATTACTTTCGTCTAACCTATCAAGAAACACAGCACAAGTTCCTGGTAAAGACACAAATGTAAGGAAACCAAAAACTCAACCGATACCTAAAATAACATTAATATCGTCTGATGAAAGCATATCTATTACCACCTTAGAAGAAGCCCAGAAGCTATCAAAACGGAGAGACTTAAAGTTAGTGAAAATTGTTGATTTGGATACGAAAACACAGCGACCCATCTATAAATTAATGACTGGTACTGAATACCATGCTGAAGATCTAAAACAGAGAGAAAACTTGAAGAAAGAAAAGCAGAATAGTACTGCTCTTAAAGGCGAAAAATTATTGATGGTAGCTTCTAATATTGCAGAAAATGACTTGAAAGTAGATATTAAAAAGATATTAAAATGGATTAGTAAAAGATATGAAGTAAGAGTGGTTATTGGGAGTGATGCTTCAAATATTGAAAAGGCGGTAAGTAAAACTTATCATAATTTGTGAGAAAATAGTAGGGTCTAGTGTGGAAGGAGTCGTAGATTGTTTAATTATTTTACTACTTTTATGTACATTCCTTTAAATGAAAATTGCAGCTATAGCTTCCTTATTACTTTACTTTTTCAAACGAATTTTTTATTGCTTTTTTAATGAGCCAGTATATCATTTTAACAATAAATTTTTAATGTGTTTCAGGAAAACGTTTATAAATATTTACATGATCATCTAAAAAATTACACCAGGTTTGTACAGAAAAGGATGAAAAATAATGATATAAAATTTCAAATAATTCCCCAAAAAGAAGAAAACAAAAGCAACAACGGTTCCTGACTAGTCGTGCAGAAAGTAATCAGTGTAACATTAGCAATTTTAGTTGTAAAGTATTTAGTTGTTTATAAAATCTACAACAGAAATTCTACAAAAGGTACTAGATAGATAGGTTACAGAAACTATTATATAATTTGTTTTTTTTTTATTTACAGTTATTGTCAAGTATTTTGTGTAAGTTAATAAATTTCTTATTTTTAAAGTGCATTTTTAATTCACTAATATAATATTTACAGTAATAATGAATACATTTTCATGCAAGAAAAATTAAACAGTGATGTCTCATGCGACTAATAAAAATTACTGATCAGTGTAAAATTATTTCATTTATTAATTTTCATGCTAATTATTGTTTTATTTATTATTTTGAGTGCTGGCCAGTAGTGTCTATTGTCATTGTTGCTGCAATAGACAAACTTATCCTATCTATCTACGATAGCGGTTCCTTGGCTGACATTGCCGTGACAGTGCTAGAATCACAAATATAATTTGTTTTCTTCAAAATCAAACTTTAACCGACCCTTAACCTGACCGTCATTCATTTCATCTTTCATCAGTAAAAAAGGGTCAGGTTAGAGGTCTGATAAAGTTTTTTTTTTTTTTAAGAAGCAATACACATTTAGGTAATATAGTAATTGTATCCAATTTTGATTGGTGAACATTGCCGTAACAGTGACAATAGACACTACTGGCTCTTACCAAACAGACCAATACCTAATAATTTAATAATTAAATTTCAAAAAACAAGTACAAATTTTGCTCAATTTTAGACAACAGTCATGTTCTCATCTCTGTTGCATATTCCACCAAAATAATAATAATGTTAAATCGTCTTTTACAATGTTCTCAAAAATCTCAAATATTTTAAAGATTGGTATTTTAAAATTCAAAGGTATTACATGTACACAACTCACAAGAAGTAATTTTATAACTAATTAACACTAATTTATGACATTTCTGTCTACAGTCATGTAGGTGCATATTTGCTGCATACTTAACTTCAGTATTTTTACATCTTAAGTTTATTTAACGTTATTATATAAAAAAAATCTACACAGAACTGTATTTTCGGTAACATTTGAGGGCGGGGCTATTTGTTATTGGTTTTTATTTGATTTATAGCCAATGAACCAGTACAATTGAATGCCTACATGTCAAGTTAAATTAATGTGCGCGGTTACATTGCGCATATGGGACTTAATCCAAAAATCGCATTCCTATTTTACTAAAAACTAAGCTGGTCGGTTGTGCGAATAAGTGTTAGTTTGATTTTTATACGAAAGATGTCGCAGAGTATATGATTTACCCATGGCCAACTTCATTCATAATCCGCTACGCTACTTTAAAGGACCTCGCAGACCAACGCGATATAGCGGGAGCGGGAGCGGGAGCGAAAAACGCGCGGGATCTGTATAGCGATTAACACATGTCCCGCATCCTCTAAACCGCGCTGGTGTAGTCAACCTCGCGATATCCTATTTTCGCCATGAGCGCGAAATTTTCGCTCCCGCTCCCGCTCCCGCTCCCGCTATATCGCGTTGGTCTGCGAGGTCCTTTAAAGTAGCGTAGCGGATTATGAATGAAGTTGGTCATGGATTTACAGCAATTTATAAAGTAAAAAGTTAAGCATTTAGGGATTTGTAGATGTGTACTGCAAAAATTTTCATTATTTTAATGCTTGGAGAGCTTATAATCATTATTTAAGCTAAAAATGGCGTATGTAAAAAGTTTTAAACCATTTTCTGTAATTTTGAAACGAAATTAACTAAAAAAAATTCAAGTTAATGATTCACTACAGTTTTTTATTAAAAATTCTGTATAATAGTCATGAATTTTCTCATACTTTCGTTTTTAATAATGTGCTTTATACAGAACCGTCGATGGGGGTTGCAGGGTGTGTACCGCACACGACCCCGCGGGTAGTTCAGCCTCGCGCTAGCTGTTTTTTTTTTAAATTTAAAAATTAATTTGAAAAAACATTTGTTGCTAATGATATAGAAAAGTTTAGTTTTTTCGACCCCTAATTTATTTTTGCACACAGCCCCTCAAACCCCATGACAGACTTTGTTTTTATGATCTCTAGTGCTTTTTTGGGCACCATGTGTTGGTTTGAATTCAAAATTGATCAGATCCTTTTTTATATAAATGAAATACTTTAGTTTTGAAAATTTTTCTTTCAAATATATAAAAGAACAAATTTATCCGCTCCAAATATTTTTAAGTGAATATTTCTCAGGTTTGATCGTACTTTAATATTTAACTAATACTGTCTTAATATTGTGTTATAGTTATTAATGTGTTACTAAATAGTTGTTATATTTCTTATAAAGTTTGCGTCTTCCACAATCTCAATTATTTATTTCTGCTTGAAAGCGGATTATTCCGGACAAGTCATCAAGTTGCAGTCGCGGGATTCTGTACGGAAACTACAATTTACGCCGCCGGAGTCAACGTAGCGTATAATATTTCGTGTCCTTATTTGTTTGGCTGCTCTTCCACAGCTTTCACTGCAAGGTGACCAATTTAACCATTCACCCATAATACAACTGCCTTCGTTATGATTTTCCAAGCTGTCCCCTTTCTTTTCTGAAAACGTAAAACTATGTAATACAGGGTGTCCCAACTATACACCGCCAAAAAGTAGGGTCCATATTGCTGAGTGAAAATGATGACCATTTGTCAAATATTTTGTTATCCGAAAATGCTTCCTTTCAAAGTTAGAGACCTCCAAAGTTGCAAGAAAAAAAAATCAAAAAATCGATTACGTCCTAGCCGTTTAAGCTAGAGCTATCAAACTTGGCCGAAATGTTTAGGTGTTTCCCATTGACTTTGTGGGATAATTAGAAAGAAAACACGTAATTGGAAGTATGATTTACAGTCAGGTCATCCGCTTACCATCTTCAAATTTTTTTTCTCTGGAATAAAATTAAAAAAGTCATTCTTCCATAATAAAGTACGACTTAAGAGAAAAAAAATCGTCCCTCTTTGTTGTTTGCTGTAAACGCAGCCGTTTTCGAGAAAATTTGCGCTAAAGATGCATCGACAAACTCTGTTTATACATCTCAAATATTTTTTTACTTAACTTAATTGGCTAATGTCATGCTTGACTTAAGGCTTGTTCATAATATTAATCTACGTAACATGACGTAACTTTTCTTTAAAATGTCATATAATTATGTCATTCGTTTTTTTTCCACATAATTATTAATACAATAAAAATCAAACTTAACTTCAACTTCGTCTTGCAGATGCACGAGAATTGCCGTGACATTCACCATAAACTAAGTGAATGTCGGCTAATTCGTTTAGAGTATACAAGTTTGTGTATGCCATTTTTAAAAAAAGGTTAGGTTATGAACAAGCCTTAAGTCAAGCATGACATTTATTAGCCAACTAAGTTTAGAAAGAAAAAATATTTGAGGTGTATAGACAGAGTTTGTCGATGCATTTTTAGCGCAAATTTTCTCGAAAACGGCTGCGTTTACAGCAAAAAACAAAGAGGGACGAATTTTTTCGTCTTAAGTCGTACTTTCTTATGGACGATTGACATTTTTAATTTTATTCCAGAGCAAAAAAATCTGAAGATGGTAAGCGGATGACCTGACTATAAATCATACTTCCAATTACGTGTTTTCTTTCTAATTATCCCACAAAGTCAATGGGAAACACCTAACAATTTCGGCCAAGTTTGATAGCTCTAGCTTAAACGGCTAGGACGTAATCGATTTTTTGATTTTTTTTTCTTGCAACTTTGGAGATCTCTAACTTTGAAAGGAAGCATTTTCGGATAACAAAATATTTGACAAATGGTCATCATTTTCACTCAGGAATATGCAACTACTTTTTGGTGGTGTATAATTGGGACACCCTGTATAGTCTGACAAATTTTTGAGATATTTATCATTACAAAATGTAAAATATTAGTAGTCTTGTCCAAAGTGATTTTGCTATTAGTGAAAAAACTCTCTTAACGCTCCTTATTTGTTAACCTATAATCCAGCAAAAAATACATACCTCCTTTACAAGAAATCCTACATTTTTTTTCTTTACTGAGCGAAGGACATGGTCTCCCCCCATTAAACGATTCTTGCTGTAAATAAAATTGATTTAATGACAAAAACGATTACTTACCTTCAATTTGCGAGTACTCAATATAAAAACAATCGTAAACTTACAATAACATAGCGATGTTTGATCTTAATTCCTGAACCGCAAGGTCCTTCTGTTTTGCAGGTACTCCAAGGCGACCAAGATGAAACTTTACAGTTCACAACTTCTGCGGTCCAACTAGGTGGATCGGTGATTACGGTATTCATATTATTATCGTAATCTATTTTGGAATTATAATAAAACATAAATGAGAAATCGAACATCAAAGTAATTCACTACAAAAGAACTTTTAAAATTGCCCGTGGAAATACGAGCTGCGAATTTTCAAAAAATGCTATCATCAAAATTAATGTGAGTCTTGAGAAGGCGCCGTAATTTACCAAGGGCGTCACAAGCAAGATGTAATGGTTTGTGTGGGATATCCACAGTAATAATTAAGAAATGTCTCAATAATGATTCTTTCTACTCTTATAATATCTACCTCTGTTTGATCTGTGAGTACAGAGTGGACCAAATTCGAATGTTTTACGGGGTATCTCGGTTACCGCAATAGATAGCGAAAATCTGATTACGGTCTCTTGGGCAATTTTTTTGTGAAAGTAACGCCTGTGCAATCAGATTTTTTCTATCGGATTCCATTTTGGCACTACAGACGAAAAATGAAATTTTATCATTTTTGAAAATCTACTGTAACTTCTTTATTTATTAAATTAGAATAAAATGTTATATAGGTTTTTTATAGAGATTTTTATGTCTAATTTAAAAACAAAAGTTTTTTTTAGCCACCTTGACTTTTGAGATATGGAGTAAAATTTCTAACATTTTAAACTTTTGAAAGTGTTCAAATTTAGTCATGTTCACAATACCACAATAAAAAAAAACATAAAATAACACAAAACTCTTCTTTAAGAATAAAAGCGTACACGGATTTTTTTTAAAAGTTTAAAGAGTTACTTTAAAATGACGTTTAGCTCTTTATTAATATTCAACATCACTTGTTTACGAAATCATGGCAAACTTTGATGATCGAATTTTTACAAAATTGGCCATATCTCGGTTAGTTTTTGCAACAAATATATGAAACTATATATTTTTGATAAGCTGAAACAAACACTCTTTCACATAAAGTCATGGCCAACTAGGGTTTCTATTACAAAAAATGTAAGTTTACTTCATATTTCGAATATAAAACATCTACTTTTGCTTTTAACTTAAGTATAAAAATCTGTATAAAAAACCTATATAACATTTGGTTCTAATTTAATAAATAAAGAAGTTATAGCAAATTTTCAGAAATGATGAAATTTCATTTTTTGTGTGTAGTGCCAAAATGGAATCCGATAGAAAAATGATTGTATAGGCGTTATTTTCTCAAAAAAATTGCCCAAGAGACGGAAATCAGATTTTCGCTAACGATTACGGTAACCAAGATGCCCCGTAAAACATTCGAATTTGGTCCACCCTGTACCTATTTCGAATTACATAAAGAATACTGCAGTAACTGGTAGTGCAAATTACGATTATAATCATTTGTTGTTTTTCGCAAGTATACATTTTTAATTTTATGAAATCAAAAGTGATGACATTAAGGCGAGTCTCGCATTATATTTTCTGAAACTTCGTTGCAAAACTGTAACTTTAGAAATTCAATCGCTCGTATTTCCGATTTTAAGGGTATAAGTATACAGTCAAATGCAAATCTAATGGCGAGCGGTGGGGGTGCGCACTAAACAGAATTGGAATTGAACACACCTACTTACTTTGTCGTAGTGGTATACAGTGGCGTACCGTTACAAAGTTTAAAAAGGCCTATTTTATGATAATAAGTATAACATGGCTGTACCTTTTCAAAGAACTGTTCTATTTTCAAAAACTGATATGAGTGTTACCCGATACTAGTAATAGTAAAATGCGGTTACATTATACAGGGTGTCCCAGATTACATTTCCAGCGTGGGGATCTCGCTTATTATGGGAGATACAGGTTTGTTTAAATTAGATGAATTATTTCTTAGTATGAGACGAGCCACAATCAATTTTTAAAAGTGAAAAACTCCTCGTGCTTCAGATGAAATAGCAAAAAATATGAAAATGTCGAATTTCTTTTTTCTTTCATAACTTTCTTGTCTTAATCGTTAGAACAATTTTATTTGTACTTTTAAATGGAGAATGTAACTGTTTTTAGATTTTTCTTAACACCTACCATTTTCGAGATATTACCCCTAATTTCATTTTTTCTGATGGGCCGCGAAGTTGGCTATGGAATAGTTAAATGTATTTTTTTTTTCTTTTAAATGAGATATTACTTGCTATATCTATTTTTATAAACAAGTCACAAAACACAAAACAAAAAAGTGGATTCTGAGAATGAAACTGAAAAAGAAAATCAGAAGATCTGGTTACTACAGGAAGACAAAATACTTAAGTCAAAAAAAAAAAAAAAAACGATCAGTTGGTAGAACCCCTAAAGGAACAAAAAACATGATACATATTGGAGATCATTTACCGATAGAAGAAAAATCTCGACGCCGTTGTAAAAAGTGTTCCCAAAATCAAAAAGAAACTCGCACAAACGTCATTTGCCAATTATGTCAAATCCCTCTTTGCATTGATTGCTTTACACCATATCACATTTGAAAAATAAATATATTTTTTTAAATGTATAGTTTTATTTTGACCGCTGGGATAGATTATCATCCCACAAAAAAAAAACAGTGGGATAATACTTTCCAGGGATAATACTTCCCAAATATTAATCCTGACAAAAAAATTACTACCACAATACAAGGTGAGTCACGACGGACGCCACGGAGTTTTATGGCGAAACGGCATATATTTTCAAACTTCTGTCGCGGTTAGATTTTGAAAGTTAATAAGAGCTACATTGTAAAGTTATTTTCAAACATACAGGGTGCTCCAAAAAAGAATGGCATATCAAAGTTACACTTTTTTATGGACCACCCTGAATATTTTTAAATTTTTGGATTCCTCTTTAAATTTACTTCAAAAAGTGTTTGAGGTTATATGGGTCTAAAGTCTAAAGTCAACCGTTTTCGTGAAAGTTGCATTTTCATGAAATTCACTACTTTCAAAAATTTTCTACATTTTAAACCTTTAAAGAGTCTGAAGAAATTCACTTGGAAATTAGATTGAAAATAGATTATCTAACACTTTGCACGACCTACATTTTTAAAATATTATACAGGGCGTTTTTTACGCTTGGTCAAACTTGTGAAACTTTAAACATCGGTAACTCATTTTTTTTTAAATACAACACCCTATATTTTTTTACACAGTCTTATAGAAAATTTAATTCTTCCGAAAACATCCAGACCGTTTTCTACCTAAAATTGATATTTTCCGAGATATCGCGATTTTATTGTAAATTATTAGGGAAAAGTAATATTTTGAAATAGGCTATGAAGGTAGACAGCGGAAATTTGAAACAATTGGAAGAAACAAAAAAGCAACTTATAATTTTATCTCTTACCTACACATTTTTGACATTTTTTTATAATGAAGTTATAGTTTTACCATTCTCACCTTTAAATAGAGGATTTTAAAATTATTTATTTATTATACAGTAACAAAATTGGTAGCGAAAGGGTTAAAGGTCCTTGGAGCATATTGTAGCGTCTGCTGCGCGAAAATACCCCCACCGCTCGCCATTAGACTTGACGCTGACTATACCACACTTAGCACCTGCTGCGTCGTTTTGAACCTGCATATTATAAGAAAGAACGCCAGAAACCGTTACACCTAACTGTCGTTTCTGTGCTGTTCTGTTGGACAATAATTCCTCTAAGCAGCGTGAAAAAATTAAGAAAAATTAGTACTGCACAACATATGAGAGCACATTTCATACTTTGATAGTGACCGCATACAGTTTCGCATACTTCCATTGACTCGAAATTATTCCGATTGCCAATGCAACCGCTGTAACGGAATGTTGTGCATTTACCATATAAGTTATCAAAATACCACCGCTTCACATAACTTCTGCACGGGCCGACTTCTTTGGGCATTTTGCATACAACCGCTAAATATAAAATTTGGTTAACCATTTCGTGCAGAACACAGTATAACATAGGGTACCTCTATAAACAGGGTAAGGACAGACGCTGGACAACTGTCTGATGGCGATACGGTCGAGTTTCGCTTGCCACTAGGCTGCGACCTCCAGATTTTAAATAGTTTGCATGGAGATCATAGACAGTTGTACACATTTTATTTTTTCCTTGCGTGTTCAGAATGTTTAAGTATGATTCAAGACTTTAAAAGACATTAGTGATAGTTGTGTAAGTTATTACCATAGGTAAATTTTATAAGTTAAGTTAAATACAATTATTTTTTTAATTTTTAAGAAAGTGTGCATTGTAATTATTTGTCTTCATCAACTTAACAGCAATGCTTGGAATTTGTCATAAAATATGAAATTAAATTGATGAATCTATACTTTTCAGTTGCTCTTTGTACATTAAAACAGGAATTATTTGTTTGCAAGTTAATTATCATAATTAATTAAAAATGCTTAATATTCGTATCAACACATTTATCTATCTTAGAAACAAAGATTTGAGATTTTGGGATTTCAATATAAATTTAAAGACCAAAGCCGTTATTAAATAATTTTGTTAAGTTAGGTATTAAGGTATTAGGGTTCTTAATTTGATAAATAACAATAAATTAAAAATATTTTTGTAAACGTAAGAATAAAAAATATGTTTATTATAACGTCTTGTTTTTTATTCCTTAAAATCAGGGCTCGAAACCGAAAAAATATTTGGTTAACGGTTAACCGAAATCGAGAACTTTATTTTTATAACGGTTTTTGCCTAAAAACCAATTTTTTTTTCCAATAAAAACCGGTTAACTGTAAAAAAACAGTTTAACTTTTAAACCGGTTTTTGACATTATTTCGACTAGGAATGCAAATTATGAAAAGATATCTATCTGTAATTTTAAAATATATGTACAATCAAGCGTTCAGTAATGACTTCTGGTAAACTAGTCGCATTTAATACAGATTATGTATTGTTTTAAAGTAATTTTTATCCAAAAAAATGTTTAAAAAACCGGTTTACAATTATTTTGGTTAAAGTTACCGTTTTTTGCCAATTAAAATAACGGTTTCGGTTAAAAATCACTTATACGAAAAAAAAAAAACAACGGTTGACCAGTTAAAAAAAAACGTTTCCTTGCTCTGCTCAAAAGTAAGTACAGTAATATATTGTTGCAACTGTCGTACACACAAAAAAAACACTGTAGGTCATGTGTTTTAAATTCTTTTATGTACACTGCGTTTATCATGGGTTGCATGCCTACAGTGGAAATATGCGGTCCGTAAATGTTTTTCAAACATTAATAGCTTATAACAATTATTAACCCTTCAATTTAATCACTTTTTAGTTGCTATACTTACTATTGCATCTATTTCCGCATGCCATTGAGTTTTTATCGTCAAATTTCGTTTAAAAATGAGGTTATTAAAAGATATCCCATATACTCCCATTCCCGCTTTTAAAAATTTGGAGGGCTCGTGAAGCTTGGCCATACCCTGTTATATAGAGGTACGCTATAACACTGTAATTGATTGTTCACGTTCCAAACATACTTAAATAATATTAGCTAAGACTTACCACCATCAATTTCGGGCATATCGTCACATGTAGGCCTGTCGTCTGAGTAACACTCTACCACTTCCACTAAAGATTTTGAAAGACATGGATCTTGTGAATTGGAATATTCATTTTGTTGGTCTCTTTCAAACTGCTCACCATCTTCAAAAGAGCTTAAAAACGTTTTGCGCTGCTGCATAAGCGTAGCCTGTTGGTCTCCTTCTGTTGAAGATATACGATATCGTGACTTAATACCTTTACCACAAGTTACAGAACATGGATCCCAAGCAGTCCATTGTGTATCAGGACAGTCCAACTCCTAAAATATAATCGATGGCGTATTAGTTGATGTTTTAACTTACAAATCAACTTACTTCTGGATCTAGTACTGCGTTGCACTCTTGTCCTTCCCCGTGGCAAGGTAAATTATCCTCCAATTTAGGAGGATTCTCTTTACCAGCAGCACATTTTTTTGCAGCTGCTCGATTTTTGTATCTTCGACTTCTGGTCATGGTGCCTATGCCGCATTCAACACTGCAAGTTGACCAACTACCCCACCTAGTTAGTTCACAGTCACCATCATCGCTAGAAAGGAATTGTTGATTATTTCTACACTCTCTTAATCGGTCGTTATAACAGGTTGATCTGTGTGTTAAAACAACGTTGCACTTTTGCTTGCTTTCTTCATTTATATAACTTCTCTGTTTATATTTAACGCCTTTTCCACACGTTGCAGAACACGGCGACCAATCTGACCATGGAGTTACTTGACAGTTAACACCACCATCTAGATTAGAGTTATTGGAGTAAGGATTGTTGATATGGCTGCAAGATTTTTCGTACAGTCTTTGTCTCGTTAGAGTTAATCTTGCTAAAGGCTTCATTTGTTCCCCGTCTTTATCAAAAAATGGAGAATGAGGATTATCGGGGAAATCAGTAGTTATTTTGGTTATCAGATGTTGTGGAAGTGTGGGCTGATCTGTTGACTAGAATAGAATAGAATAGAATAGAATCGTTTATTATGCATTAACATAGTTTTACAGTCGTCAGAGTACAGATACATTTCAATAAAAATAAAAATTTTAATTACAAGAAATTACAGAAACCTGAAAGAAAGAAAGGCTGGAGCCCCCACAAACAATCTGCTTACCTATTTTTGAATTCAAACTCACTGATTTTATAAATAGGGTTGTTAATTAAGTATGTTAGAATAGCATTTTTGAATCCCTTCAATGGCAGACTTTTTATATTGCAAGGTAGTCGATTATAAAATAAAGGACCAAAGTAATTTTCCGCATTGCGACAAGCATACACTCCATGGTAATCTATACGTATATTTTGACCTCCTCTTGTACTATAATTATGTAAAGTGCCTTGTAAAGTATATTTATTAAAATTATTTCTAACATGACATAGAGAATACAGTATGTAATATGATGGTAAAGTTAATAACTTATTCTGAGTGAATTTATCTTTGACATCTTCTCCATAGCCAAGGTTCAAAATAATTCTTAAGGCTTTACGTTGTAGTCCAAAGATTCTTTTCATATGACTAGAGTGGCCCCAGTTTATCAAACTATATAAACAGTGTGACATGAACAATGAGAAATATGCTGTGAATAATATACTAGTATCAACCAAATTTGCAATATTTCTTAAAGCAAATAAATTTTTAGAGAGCTTATTTGCCAAGTTATCAGTGTGAGCCTGCCAATTTAATGTTGGATCAAGCCATACTCCTAAAAACCAACACCAGTTTTCATGTGATCAATTTTCTTAAGTGTGCAAATCAATTCTTGGGTTTTTCTTGCATTTAAAGACAACTGATTTGCAAGAAACCAATTTTGAGCCTCATCCTGGACCCTCTCCAAAGCTCCAGCCGAATCCTCTATTTTATTAAATTTAGTAATAAGGGTTGTATCATCAGCAAATAAAATAGCCGATGAAGTAGAAACACAATTTTTAAAGTCATTGATATAGATCAAAAACAAGATAGGACCCAGCACGGAGCCCTGGGGAACGCCAAAACGAGGCACACTTGATTTAGAATTAGTCCCATTGACAGAAGTATATTGTAACCTATCTGTAAGGTATGAGCTTACAAGAGAAATACTCAATTTGTTCAAATTGTAATACTTAAGCTTCCGTAGTAGTATGTTATGCGAAATGCAATCAAATGCCTTTTGTAAGTCACAAAAAATAACCCCAGTGAATATTCCATCAGAAAATCCATCCGAGATGGCTTCGCATAAGGTGGCAACAGCAAGAGAAGTATTTCTGCCCCTTCGAAATCCGAACTGTTCATTTGCAAATAAATTATGTCTCTCAAAATGAGAGTTAATTTGAGATTTTAGTATGTTCTCATAAATTTTAGAGACTATTGGTAGTAGCGACACTGGCCTGAAATTATTCTTATCATTGACATCACCACTCTTATGCACCGGCACCACTTTTGCAATCTTCAGTGAATGGGGGAAAACACCTTCACGAATACACTGATTAATTATCTCAGTAATTGGACCAATTAAAATATTTTTACATCTTTTTAGCATATTGACTGTTAGTCCATAATGATCAAAAGACTTTTTATTTTTCAGATCACAGATTATGTCTCTTATAGTATTGTAAGATGTCTCTTTAAAAGAGAATGTAGGAAAATTATCAGTGCAATTTTGAGGTAGATAATCAGAAAAAAACCTTATTTGTCGTTGAGAGATCATTAATGATATTTTCAGCAATTTGAGAAAAAAATTTATTTAAATCTTCTGAAGTAATATCAGTATTTATTTGTTTTTTATTAGTTTTTCTATTATCATTAATAATATCCCAATAAACCTTGCATGTACCCTTGGAATTGGTAATCAACTTTTCATACTTAGTTTTTTTACTTTCAATAATTTTTTGCCTGTACTGATGTCTATATATATTTCGTATATTTTTTATTAAATCATTTTGTAAATTTTGATACAATTCAGATAAAAGAGCTACAGTGCTTCGCATATTTTTTAATTCATCATTAAACCAATTTATTTTTTGTGCATTACTTTGTTTTTTTTTCTACCACAGGAAATGTTTTGTTGATAGAATCTTTTAAAATACCTAAAAATATACTCATTTTTGACTCACCACAAGACTTACCTGCAATAAAGGACCAATCTATATTTTCTAGTAACTGGTAGAACAAAAATACCCCTCTCTCTGTTACCTTTCTACTAAAAATAGGGATATATTTACTTTTGAGCTTAAGCACATTTATACTGATTTCAATAGATTTATGGTCTGACAACCCATGATCAAACACCTTTGACTGCTTCACAGCATCATCAAAATTCAATAAAACATTTTTTTTATGGGTTTAGTATTTTGAATTCAAAACAGTAAAAGTCACTTACGTTGTATGTTATACCATCGTCGGTCCCAGCATCTATTGGATACAAATTTAGCACTTTGTTTTCTAGCCATTCACCATCTTTAGTACACAGTTCCAGTTGTGTTACTCCGACAAACCAATCTGGTGACGGATAAATCTTCGACACCAACGACATAAGGTGGTGCTGCTTGTCTACTCTAAATACAGCAAAGGTTTTGCCTGTTACATTTGGGTAATTAACTCCTCTAGCTTTTATTATTGTCCGTATATGTTCGCTCTGTAAATACAAAGTCATTTTATAAGAGGTTAAATTCGATAGGAATAAATGAAGACCAGTTATTTTGGTGGAAGCGCTGGGTTACTCGAACCAAATCTGCATCCAATTAAACTGCGACATTGCCGCACCACTTGTACAACTAAAATGGGGTTCTTACTAATTAAAAGGTTCGTTTTTGCTAAATCTATATTTTCGTAAAGTCCCTTTTTAATACCATCGAATTTAAAAGGCATTTTGTTAGTTTACGGTAGTATTTTATGTTGGGCTCGTTTCAATTTATAGATTTTTTCAAGTTAATAAAGAATATGCACTAAACAAAATTTAATGCTTACGTTATTATCACATAGTGACACTTTTATGGCAAATCATTTTCGATACCATGTACTTTTTTTTAAAGTGAGATGAAGTTACAATAAATGCCTAACTATATTTACTTACTATGAAAATATAGAACGACTTTTTTAAGCCTCTAGATGAATAATTGTAAATCTAAACCTCTTTTTGTGTGCAGCGTCGTATTATTTTGCATAAAAATTATTTCATAACATACTAAAAAATGTATAATATTTAATTTCTTTTTTTTTATGCGCCTTAGTTAAAAAAACAGTACATTCTTGCATACTTTTTTTGAACTCAATGAAAATCTTCTTGATTAAAATAATAATTATTAAGTATTCTATGTGCAATCTGCATAACAAATACATATCGCGTTTCTCTTCGTTATTAAAGTTCATTTTTACGAATCTATTAATGTAACAAGTAATAGGCTTTCAAAACTTTTAGTTTGTTGATTGGTTGTCACGGAAACAACATAAACTACAACGACCGGCCTACCTGATTTATAGTGGTTATTGTTTAAAACCCTTTTTTTAATTTGACAATGAATAAAGAAGCAAAATACCATGTGTGATACATCAATGGATTCAAAAAAAAAGCTATTTGATTATGTAAATAGCAAAAATTGCGCCCAGAAGAAAAAATAAAGCTGGTTGTCCCAAAACAAAAAGGAATCGATCTAGGAAAAATTTGTGATCACCATCCAATTCGGTTTAAAAAGTTGCTTTGGCAATGTTTTTACACAATTGAACTATTTTATAATCCAAAGGAGTTATAGAAGATGTTCAAAAATCGTATTTTCCGGTTTTTTCTAATTTTCTCGGATACCGTTTGAGATATTTCCAATTTCTCTTCAGATTATTATTAAGCACAAAATGTAGCAACTTTGCCAAATTTAAATCTATATTTTAGCTACTATAATAAGCGAGATCTCTGTAGATGAAAGCTGTCAAACAAAAATGTTTGGCGAATGAAAAATGTTCTGCAATTCAAATCCTACACCTCTTGTTGTAACACCCTTTAGTATGCATTTAGAACACATCGCTTCTTATCAAAGCTAATGCTAAAAATTTCGAAAAATATTTTTTTCTTCTGTGATTAAAGTTTTAAAACAATTTAAAAAAATATTTTTAAAATTCCTAAAATTATTTGTATCTACCCAATGCGTTGAAAGATCAAACTTTCTTAGACTTACATTATTTTTAAGTTCTCCTTCGAGTTCTCTTGTATTACCAGTTTCTGCAACTTCTTTTAAACCTTTGCTTGCGATTTCATCAACAGACCAAAACTGATAGTCGACAGTGTGCGAAGCCCCGATAACATCGCTAAATCGAGTGTCCCATTTATTTTCAGGATAATCTTTCGGGTGAGTGTTACGGGACCATAGGCGTTCAAAGGCAACCTAAAATACGTTAAAAAACACATATTTTCTCTCATTGCCGCATTTAGCACCTACTTCATATTTTGCTTCGTGACATGCACCGCAAAAGTCGTTTACTGGCGGTTGTTTATCATCACTATCAACAGTTTCTTCGCACAAAACTTTTTCCAAATGTTCGTCATTGTACCAGCGTTCTTTAGTCTCTGCAACCGTTGCCCTTAAGGCTACGCAACCACTTTTATGTGGCGGTGCTGTCCAAACAACCTACGGGTATGTAAAATATTGCAATCTATAAATAGCGAAATGATAACGGCTTTTATTGAATTTTGCAAGGATGATGCGCTAGAACTAATATCGCAGTGGGGCATCTGAACGATCCCTAATGCCTTTTATTGATATACAAAATAAGCGGTTTGTGACTTTAATATAAGCAGCAGCTTGCCGCAACGAGCAGACTCCACGTAACACCGCGGTTTGAATATATTTTTATTGTGTTGTTAGTTTCATCGCTCATAGCGTTGCGATTGTTTGCATTTATGTTTTTGTACAGCAGTTGTTCTAGATTCTATTGTATTCAAAAGGTGCTAGCTACACAAACGCCTTTTCATTGTTTTATAACACGCTTGTTCTAGTCATTTTCATGCATTTAAAATTAATTTGTTGGATAGTATCTACGAAGTAATTAAAAACGAGTGCTTGTAAAAGCCGTGAAAACAAAAAAACTACTTTTTATGTGCATATTCCAGACCAGCGCTTCCCAAACTTATTTTTTCGCAGAACCTTACACAGTTTTTTAAAAATTGTGAGACCTTAACCAGGCCTTTATTTTACGGGACCCTCGACCTAATTTTAATAAGGCATAAAATGAAACAAAAACTGTTTTATTAAAACATGTTTTTTCATTGATATCATTTTATTGATACATATTTAATGTAGCAAAACAAATATTGGCGAAAAGAGTATTAATTATCATAAAAACGAACAAATTAAAGAAAATTATAAATATGTAACCAACACGACCATACATACTTCACGAATATAATATAACAAAACACTTAACAAAAACAACAATTCTGGTATGGCTTGTACGTATGAAAAATATGCAAAAAAACAAATTATACAAATAAAAATAAGATTAATGGGACGAATGTAACCCTCTTCAATACCAGTATCCTCCGAAAATTTGGTGTAAGGTTGAATATCTGCAGTGTCCAATCTGTTGCGATATTTAGTTTTTCTACATCATATTAAGATTCGCACAAATGTGTAGTTGCAAACGGTAACAGAACTCGAATAATCCGTTTTAATTAATTCGAATATTCGTCAAATATATCGCACCAGAAATGATTACCAGATATTCTTCTAACTTGGCCTTTGACTAAGCCTCAATTACATTTTTTTATTCCACTGTCAAAATTTTTTTGTTGGCTTTTCTTTTACTTAGAATGGATTTCGTAACCAATAATTATATTGCTATTTTATTATTTAGTCATGAGTCCTTCTACTGTTAGGTATAGGGTATAAGGCTGTTGAGTTGTGTTGAGCTGAACTTTTTTTCATGTTTTTCTGTCTTGTGCTAGCTTTTTCATATCTTTTTATTTGAAGTTTCTATCCGTTGCTGCTTTTTTTACTTCGTCTTGCCAGGTTTTTCTTGGTCTACCTCTTTTGTTTTCTCCCTGCTTAATAAGCTTTTCTGGTTAACCTTTCTTCTTTCATCCTATAAATGTGACCCAACCATCCCAGCTGCTTCCTTGTGTTTTTGTTTCAACTAATTTTATCCTTAATTGTTCTCTATATGTTTCATTTATGATTCTATCTTTTTTGATTTTTGCTTGATTTTTTTGAACCCCATTTTTACTGCATTCACATGGCTACTATTTTTGTTTATGTCTCCAAAGTGCCGGAGTTACTACCTTTTTTACCACTTCCACTTTTACTCGTTTTGAAACTTCTTTATTTGCCAAAATGTTATTCTTAAACTGTTAAATAAATATTCTTCCCACATTTCCTGTCTCTTCACTTATTTCCTTGTCCATTACTCCATTTTTTTCCATGATCACTCCTAAATATTTAAAGCTTTCTACCTGTTTCAACCTAAACCCATTTAAATTGATGTTATGCCCTTTGTTCTTTGTTGTAACGATCATAGTTTTAGTTTTTTCTGTATTTCTTTTCATCTTGATTTTTTCCAATTCCTGGTTTAGAGTTTCTAAATTATGTTGCTAATTCTTTTCTCTTTCCGCGACTAAGACCATGTCCTCCGCGAACATTAGCTCAGTTATTTTTATTTTTTCCATTTCCGTTTTCCAGCTACCTAGGTGAAACGGTCGCATTTTTGTTTTACTTCTTTAATTACGCCATTTATAACAACTGCGAATAATTATGGACTGAGAATGCATCCTTGTTTTGACCCCTTTTTTGTTTCAAACTCTGCCGATTCTTTATTCTGAGTTCTTACAATATTTACCGTTCTTTCGAACATCGCTTTTATTATGTCGATTGTTTCTATTCCTATTCTCTTCCTTCTTAGGCCCCTCCATCCGTCTTTTCTTTTGATTTTATCGAATGCTTTTTCCAAGTCTATAAAACAATAAGGTATATATTTCCTTGTTTTTTTGTTAGACTCTTTTCGATTGTTTGCCTTAATGTAAAGACTGGGTCTTGTATATTACTTTCTTTTTTAAAACCGTATCCGATTCTTTAAAATCTGCCTTCCATTACTGTTGCCAGTATTTTTCCTGGTACACTCATTAATGTTATTCATCCATAGTTAGAAGTTAGAACAATCCTTTTTGTGTAATGGTAGGATTATTCCAGTGTTTCCATTTCTTGGTAGGTTCTTCTCTTGATTCCATTACTTCGTTCCATAAAACTCTTAGTGCTTCTTTCCCTAATTCTTCCATGTATTTGATCATTTCCGGTGTAATCCCATCTTTACCTGCCACTTTTCCTATCTTTAATTTTTTTATTGATTTTTCTTATTCTTCCATTGTAATCTTCGTTATCTTCTGATATCCTCGTCGCATCTTACATTTGTTAATTCGTATATTTCGTTTATTTTATCTGTCTCCGCTAGGTCTTTAAAGTACTGTCTCCTTATTTCCATTATTGTTTTTCATTGTAATAAATTGTGTTTCCATTTTTATATTTTCTATTTTTCATTTCATATTCTTTTTTCTTTCTAAGCTGCTTTAAGGTGCCATAGAACAAGTTTTGATTCTCACTGATGTTCTCTTTCATGTTCTGCCCAAACTTTATCCATGATTTTTCCTTTGCTTCCCCTACTGCAAACTTGACTTCTTTTCTTTTTTCTTTGCATTTATAGTAATCCTCTGCTTTCTTTGTATTTAGATAGATTTTCCATTTTTCGTTTTTTCCCTGGATGATCTTTTGTAGTTCTCTAGTACACCATTCTGTTCTTTTTGTGGTTGTGTTCGCTATTTTTGATTTTTCGCAGCTCTCTATTGCAGCCTCTAGCAATGAGTTTTTGAAGTTTTTCCATTTATCTTCCAGTTCTTTTTGTTCCTTAAAGTTTCTGGTTATTATCTCTTGGTACTTGTTTCTTAGTTTTGGATCTTTTAGTTAATGATTCTGTATTTCTCCTTCTTCAACTTTTGAAAATACTCATTTAACACTTCTAATAAGCTGCAGTTATGATTTTTAATATTATTATGGATTCCAATCTTCCAATCTAATTCAAATTTTTGAAGAAATTCACTAAGAGTCGGAAAAATAAGTAAAGCAACACCAATAAACACAAAACCCCTGTTTTTTCGTGGAACCCCAGGGTTCCGCGAAACCCACTTTGTGAAACGCTGTTCTAGACAATACAGTGTATTCGTTATTTTTTATTAACGCTACATCGGATTTTAATTAGAAAGGTAGTACAATATTTATTCGCTTACTTCGACTGAGTTTCTGAGGAAAAAATTTGTTTGTGTGATGGTGTTGGGACATTTGTCGCTAAATTTAGTGAACTTGGAGCCATCCAAATCGAAAGTTCCAACCGATGGTACGTAATCAATTGATGACTGTCCGTTGGTGGATGGACCTTGTTCGGCTAGCAAAATAAACTCCCTGAATCGGCTTTGTTCTTCGTTCACACTGTGAACAGTAACTGAAACAAATAATTATTTATTTAATACACTTGAACATAATTAACTTTAACCTAAACATAAAAATACTTAACATCTACGGGTGTTTTTAAAATTTGAAAACAAATCCTAGATACTTTCATCTTTATTGCAAGGTACTATTGTTTAGTTAATGTGTACTAGCAACGTTAAATATTGAATAACGCTATTGTATTGTATAAAAACTATGGTAATAAGCAATAACTACACAAAGGCATATTCATTATTCATACCAGACTGTGATGTGAAACAGCTACTAAATCTAAACAAAATTGGTTTTTATTTTACTGATTTATCTTCTTTTTATATTTCAGCAAGTATTAAATTAAAAACACATGAAAGAAAGTAAGGCTGCTCACTTGCAGATGTTTTATTTATCTTTCATTTTTATTTAATTTTGTACACTACAATGCATGAAATTTTAGTGCGAACATGAAAATCTCACATATTTAGAATCTAAAGCAGGGGTGGCCAACCCACATGATCTTGCGTCCGTTATGTTTGAGCGTGTTTTGTGTTTGGTCTATTTCATTTTCGAAAAAAACGATTCGCAGGTGTTGTTGAACCAAAAGCGCTAACAATTTTTTTGCCAGATTTCTCAAATTGGAAAATTTCTCTTTTGTAACGTAAGTGTTATAAAAATCTATTTTTGATTCTTATGTTTCAAAAATTTGTTTTAATTCAATATTGCACTGTAAGTCAACCAGTTCCATTTGGAGATATTCTCATAACAAAACAGGCAATATCTGTCATATATTCGCAAGAATATTATTTTAAAATCAAAGTTAATTTTTTCTTATAATTTCGACAGTTAATTTTTGAATACATGGATGCACAAATAATGTATTTTTTTAATACATTGCTTTTCACTTCTTTGGCCATTATAAAATAAATATATTTTGTAAAAGAGTGATGAATCTCGCGGGCCGGAAAAATGTTCAAGGAGGGCCGCGGGTTGGCCACCCCTGATCTAGAGCATAGGTTTACAAATGGCATAGCTGCTAAATTTGATGCTGTTTAATAATATCGAAACAATATCTCAACATTTTTTATAAAAACTAATGTGCATGGACAACATACATCGAAAACCAAATTATTTACTAGAATTATTATTTTTATTATAGAGGAATATACTCGAATATACTCGTACATCGACTTATTTTAAAAACAAACTGGAAAGTTAATTTGCGTCGTTCAAACAGATCAAACACACTGAATTTAATGCATATCCAATAACGTTAAGTAAGAATGATGTATGATGACAAGGCAGAAGTTGGTTTTTGTTGGTTGTTGTCTACACACAACGAAACTTTAGATTTAGACGATGTGGTCAGGAGGAATTGTCGTCTGGCCGTGACACTAGACGCAGTTTAGTAAGACAGTATTAGAACTCATAAACCATGGACAACATATAAATTACCGAATAATTTTCGCGTTTATCATCGTGCTAAGACCCCAAGGACTAGGCAAAACATAACGTGAAAAAAATCGTTGCTTGTGTGACGTCTAAAAATTGTACACGACTGCATTTCCATGTAATTATCAGCATTATGTATAATAGTACAATAAATAATAGCAATTAACGTACAAATAAAAACGTAAATGTCAATTTAAAATTATACTAAGAAAGATAATTAATAATTTTAATACCTCAAGAACGTGAGGAATATAC
This sequence comes from Elmis aenea, assembly GCA_947652605.1. Lineage (NCBI taxonomy): Eukaryota > Metazoa > Arthropoda > Insecta > Coleoptera > Elmidae > Elmis > Elmis aenea. Next base: position 15,203,658 of record OX393581.1, on the reverse strand, counting down.
CGATTTAAAATAAGGACCTTATTCGGATTGTTTGTTACTGTTAGATACTGTAATACATACAAAATTGGACAGATAACAAATAATTTAAAACTTTTATTTCAACACAATAATTCTTAAACAAGTTGGTGGTGTTTACCATGAACGTCCGCAGGAAATTATCCAGGGGAAGGCAAAGTTTGCAAAGGATTGCAATAAAATATTAACGAACTTTTAACTTGACCCTCTTTCTTTTGGTCATTAATGGAGTACCTACTCGGTTCCAGGGAGTTTGCCCTCCCCTCTGGCCGCCCATGGTGATTACTATTAAATTTTAGAGCAAAAAAAATGCTTCTTTGTGCAATTTTTTATATTGCATTACCTAAGAATTACTCTTGCTGAATAATATATTTATTTAAAGTAGGTACTTGACATCATTAAAATTGGGATTTAATATTACGTAAGATTCTTTGTCTTCGTTTCGTATTATACTTTATATTGATATTCAGCAGTTTTACATAAAAATACATTTTCAATGTTGTTTATATAATTGTTACCTTATAGTTACGTACGCGAATATTTGTGAATAACCATAATTGGATTAGGCAACTTTTAAGGTTCCGAATTCGATTTACCCTCACTGTAAAACTAATAAGATTAGTTGTATAACAACGTTTTTCGTTATTCTAAAAACTTTGCTTTTCTACACAGAAAATATATAGGGTTGTCCAAATTCGAGGTATTTGCAGAACAACTACAATATTAAACGAAAATCTAATTTAATTTTCTTTACCAGATATAATATAGCGTAGCAGTTTTATAATCTTTACAATTTTAAAAACTAATCATAGAGTCCTTATTTTCAAAAATTGGCAAAATGCCATAAATATTTATGACTGCTGTTTTTAGGTCAAATTTAATTAACGAATTAATTACTGACAAGGGAAGGTCACGATACGTTGTCGCTAGAATTTGATTCCAGCTGTGTTTATTACATCAAAGGCATCAAAACTAAATGTTTTCCAGAGTTATACGTGCCACTGGCCATTACCTTCGGAAAAATAGGGGAAAAACTGAACAGCTGCTTAATAAAAGTAATATTTGCGATCGCGTTGGCCATGAAACCGTCAAAGACCAAATCGAAATTCTTCTATTAACCAATGCGCGCATCCTTTCCAAGTAAAATGGTGCAAAGTTTTTGAAAAAATCTTAAACGGTTTCGAAGAAAAACGCAAAAAACGAAGCCTTTGTAAAAACGGTTTTCCCTATGGTAAACGCCTATGCAAGTCGCATAGATATAATAATACAGATATGCGACAACTACTCAATACATAGCGCTTATGCAGGGGTTTCGTTTTTGACGTTTATCTCCGGAACCGTTCAAGATTTTTTCAAAAACTTTGCACTATTTTACTTGCAAAGGATGCGCCTATTGGTAAATAGAAAAATTTCGATTTTATCTCTGACGGTTTCATGGCCAACGCGATCGCAAAAATTATCTTTTTGTACCAATTTTTCAGTTTTTCCCCTATTTTTCCGAAGTTAATGGCCAGTGGCACGTATAACTCTGGAAAACATTTACTTTTGATGCCCTTGATGTAATAAACACAGCCGGAATCAAATTCTAGCGACAACGTATCGTGACCTTCCCTTGTGAGATAAATATTTTTTTAAATTTAAACCCTAATAGAGTATATAACAATGCAATCTGGTGTTTGAGACCAATAAGCAGTTTAATCTAGCCTAAATTAATAATGTTCAAACTTTGTTTAAGGTTTACCCAATAGTAGTCCTGTTTGCTAATATATAAGTACACTAATAATTAACGTGCACGCTACCGCACAGTTTCTGTTTTAAACTTTTGCTTAAACTAACTCAACAGGTTTAACCCTTTTAGGTCTTCTTACTAATCCTGTAGTGTCCAGGAGCTGGATCGCCTCGACGTTTACATGTTGATGAAGCCTTTCTTCGTGGCTCTTGCCATACATCTTAATGGTGTTGGTTACAGTCCATGTTGAGGTTCCGATGTAAGTCTCTATTTCTGCAATACCAAGGTGCACCAGCCATGTTCCTTAGTGTTTTGTTCTGGAATCTTTGAAATATCTAAATATTACTCTGCTTGGTGCATCCCCATAGTTGTATTCCACATGTCCATACAGGCTTTAAAATTTACTTGTAAAGCAAAAGTTTATTATGTAGGGACAGGGAGGGATTCCTTCCGATTAGCCAGTACATTTTTTTTATATTTGATGCCTATTTCTTCCCTATTTTTTCTTGACATGAGCCTTCCAGCGTATAGCATTCAATGTAATACCTACGTATTTTGCTGTGTTGGAGTATGGAATCTGTTTATTATTTGTTGATTGGTACATATTCAATTCTCTTGTTGGTACTGACTTAGTTTCATTTAATTTTGTACGCCATGTTTTTGTCCAGTTGTTGATCTGGTTGGCAGTTGCTTGTAATTTCTCGGTTGGCTTGATATTGTTTCTTCCTACTGCTCAAATAGCCGTGTCGTCGGAAAAGGTCGCTATAGTATTGTTTTCTAACTATATCACAAATCACAAGTATACAATAGGTATAGGACCGGACCTAGTACGCTGCCTTGTGGAACTCCTGCTTTAATTTCTTTAGGTTCTGAATAAGATTCTTCTTGCTTTATTCTGAAGTGTCTCTCTGAGATGTACGACTGAGGAATTTCGGAGTATTGTTTTGGGAGGAGCGATTTTAGTTTATAATTTAAACCATCATGCCACACTTTGTCGAAAGCCTACGCCACGTCTAGAAAGATAGTAGAACAAACTTTCTTTTCTTCTAGGGCGTTTTCTACGACATTCGTAATACTATGTACTTGGTCAATAGCTGAATGTTTATTTCAACTATTGACTAAGATATGAAACAATCTTATTATTTGTATTTCCAACCCTTAGTAGGCCATGTCTTTTAAAAAGATCATTTTCTAGGCTTTCATAAAAATATTTTTATGAAATGTACGAAATTTTTTAAATTTAATTATACATTAACCTGTTCAGCAAAATAATTTACTTTAGAATTAGGATGGCCAAAATAATGTAAAAACATGAATAACAATGTCTCCAAGGACTCATACAACAGGAGGTGTGATTTCAAATTTATATTTTGAGCACGTTCCTGCTTGACATAAAACTTATTTTAAACGTTCTTCAATATTTAAAACTAAGTGAATCTTGACAGTCAAAACCTCAAAACAACACGAATTTTCGATGTGGTTAATTGTTTCTTGTTGTGCAAGAAACGACAAACTTTACAAAGAAAAGTTACTTAGAGTTAAAACAAAATTCCAGCGATCAACATACTTGGATAAAATCAAATATACTACAATTTTATTAGATAATATAATGTTTTTATTGTTATTATGCCGATGTTGATGATTTTCAAAGTAATTAGTTTCAAAGGGGTCTGGTAAATGGTACTTAAATGGAATGTTTAACGTGACAACACTGATAAAAAGAAAAAGAACTACTACTAGTTAACCAAAAAAAAGGTTAGTTTTGCAACAGACGACTGATGGATGATAGAGTCGAATAACTTAAAAAGTGACAATAAATATTATTGAATGTGACAAAATTACTCATAAGATTTTATTTTGTTTTTCTTTTTACACTAACGAAAAGTCAACTAAATTTCGCCCACACACAATACGCCCAAAACTTCGCATTCAGTCACAATCCAGCTTCGATATGTTTCGTGTCACCATTTGTTTTAATATGAAGCTAACCGAAGTGGAAAATAAATCTATATAGAACAGCACAGAGTAATATAAATCAAAATTATATTTACTTTTGTTATAATTTGTAAATGGTAAACGTACAAAATGCATGAGTAAGACAAATAAAAGGATTAAGTACGGCACAAACTGAGCAATTAACAGGAGTTTTATTTTTAATAAAAATAAAGTACCTCTGATGGATTGTGGAAGAAATACAAGGGCCAAGCTGAAATCGTTGAGAATAAAAACGACGTTGAATATTTTCTAAAATTTTGTTAAGTTGAAGCATTTAATCCTTTTATAATTTTAAATCTACAGTCAGGAACTGAACAGTTCTTGATTGGATAACATTGAGAAACACCAGTTTTGATGTACAGGGATTCGATGGGATTACATGGGTATCTCGCTTAATAGTCAAGATAGAGAAATGGTTAAATTATCAAAAATGTAAAGTTTTTTTGGGACAAACTCAGAACCGTTTCCAAAAACATTTTATCACTCCCGGTTTTTGAGTTATTAAAGAAAAACTGTTTTTTTTTTATATTTATTATGTGTCATATCTCCATTATTGTTTTAAATATCGAAAATATTTATAAAGATCATTTTTAGATATCTTTATGTAGATTTGATAGTAGGGGAGACCGGGGATAAAAGTAACACGGGTAGGTTGTAACAGTGCCTATAGTTTCTTTAATTTTTGTTTTATATCGCCCTAAACGCTTTTGCAATGTTAAGTTACATCCAGCTCCCTACCTACATTGCTAGTTTTCATCTGTCATAGAGGTTAACTTTTTGCCAGCCAGAGTCACTATTTTCCGCCTAAAAGTTACTGCGTTGTCTCATCCGTCGAGTAACTTTTAGGCGATCTCTAAAATAGGAACAAAAAAGTACCTATATTATTTTGTTCTAAATTTAGTTGGCTATTGGTGGATGCAATACAATTTGACGTTAGAATCGTGGTTAATTGTGGATTCCCTGAATATTTTTTTGTGTACACTTGGGGTCAAAAGTAACAAAGTGTTACAACCAACCCCAATTAATGTTTTCACTTGCAAATGTTCACTCTTAGCACATAATTGGTGGCTTTCTTCGTAGATGAGAATATACAAGAGTTGTCGGAATAATTTTCCAGTTTGTTGTATCTTTTTGATTCACATTTTTAAATATGTAGGTACTTATAATCTTGGCAAACCTGGTAACTGCAGTCCCAAATTATTAAATTATAAAACTCAGTATATAATATCGGTTTAATGATGTAAATGTATGTAAAGCTAAATCATTTCTTAAAAAGCATTTTAAATTATAAAACCTATGTAAATTGGTAAGATCTGGTACTTTTGGTTTTGCTACCAGCCGCCATTGTTTTTATTCTATTACCTTAATATTTATAACTTAATATAAACAAAGCTTTAACCAACCCAACTTAACCTGAACCTCTTTTACTGATTTAATGAATGACGGTCAGTTTAAGGGCGGTTAGATTTTTTTAAAAATAAAACAAACAGTTATTATGATCCAGTATAAATTTAATAATTTGGGACCGCCCTTACCTGGTATGCCATACTGTTCACTTATCATTTTGTATTGTACCAAAGATTTTTTTTTTTTATTTTTACATTTTGCTAATGTGTATTTTTGAATAAAATATTAATTTTGTTGATGAATACTAATATATTTACTCACTACTTATGAGCTGTGTAAATTATTTTGCCGTTACAACTTACCCCAATCATTGTTACTTTTAGCCCCAACGTTGAGGTTGAAAGTAACAGCTGTCTTACTAAAAAAAAATTTTTTTTCTAACAGTTGCTTTACGAAACGCACGAAATAAATATCTTGGAAGCAAGACAAATGTCCAATCTATCATTAAACCAATTTGGATGTAAAAAATTTGTAATAAGCTATGAGAAATTAAATAAAAACAAAAAAATGTTACTTTTATCCCCGGTCTCCCCTACAAAAAAATAAAATTTTACGCTCGTTGTTAAAAAGTTATGACACAAACTTACCTTTTGTTACATGGAAGCTATAGTTGGCTAAGACCTATTTAAATTTTTTATTTTTTTCCCATTTCAAATAGATAAGGGTTCATCTATTTATTTTCAATAATACGCAAGTTACAAAGGTTTTTCAATTTTTTAAAGGCGTAAAACAAAAAGTAGGCTGTGAAAACGAAAAAAAAAAGGAAAACTGGAAATGATAAAATATATTTGAGAACTTCTCAGTTTGTCTCAAAAAACTGCACATTTTTGGCAATTTAACCGTTTCTCTATCTTGACTATTAAACGAGATACCCATGTAATCCCATAGAATTTGAACCAACCGGTACAGCTTGTTATAAATATGCAAATTAAATAGGTAACCTTTTTTTTTGTTGTTGAGATAATGCATAAGAGACCGACAAACTTTTTTGTAGGCACGCAAAATTTTAATTGAAGCTTCTAACCCCCTTGGTTAAGTTAATGGGCTTTATTATTTTACATAAACTAAATTAAAACTTTTTACTAATTAAATTAACAACAGTTTTTGCATATTTCAAAGTTAAAATTATTTGAGTTGGAGAGTCAAAGTTTAAGAAAAGCTCAGCTATAATTGAAAAAGTTTGTACGTAAATGTGTTTTGGCAATAAAACAGATGTAGACATTTACCACAGGTTCATTTTATTGGTACGAATATGAACTGAAATATATACTTTGTGAACTTCATTGATTTTTGATCGGTTATAACTGTAACTGACAACTGAAAACTGTTTTTAGATTGTTTACATCAAATTTGTAAGCAACAGGCACGAATTTAATTAAATTTCTATATTGTTATAAGCAATCAAATAGGATTAATAATGTAATTGAAATAAAATAAACAGGGCAAAATAAACACTACGCTATATTTTTACCTTATGTAATACAGTCTGTTCTACAAAATGGGCCCAAGACTATAGCGATTATTTTTCTGCCGACTCCCCAACCCTGGTTAGAACAGTATAATCATTGTAAATAAATTGACCTATTTCATTTTAAAATGTTATGATTCGATTAAAAGTAGCTTTTATAATTAAATCCAGATTTAAATATCTATGCCTACCGGGAGTCTCGTAAAAATGCATTTCTATTTAAATTCATTCCGATTTTATGTAACTTCACCGATTAAGTAAAAATATTTCAGCCATTTAAATGGCTTCGGTTTATCGAGGAGGGCAAATTAGAATCATTTATATAAGTGGGTTTATAAAAGTGGTTGACGACTCGACATCAATAAGCTAAAAGAGAACAGTAACGATCACGATTTGTGGAGCAATTTAATTATAAGAAGATCGATGGTCTTAACAAAAGAGTTCGGATCTAATCAAACTCATAGCATCGGTACAAAAGATTTATTCAAAGTCCCCGCTCTCATAAAACGTCAGTGTAAATTAAATTAAATTAAAATCACAAATCCTTTTAACAGCTGCGAGCGGTAATTAAATACTCTTTGTATTAAGTAGACGTCTCTGAAGCTATTTTAAAAGTGTAATAGCTTCCTTTGTTACTTCATCATTGCTGAGTTAATAAAGGGTAGTCACTTAGCTATCGACAGTATTGGTAAATTATAGGGAAATTAATTAACACATAGCTTTGACATTTTCTTATGCATCAAAAGCATTTTTGCTTGGTACACAATTTAAAGTTTATCTAATTCAAACTGGTTTGTTTCGCCTTGCCAACTAAATAAAAAAAAAAAATTTAATCAACAAATGAAATTCCCACATGATTAATTAATAAAATTTATAATTCTTTGCACACTTTTGCATAAAATATACAGGGTGTGTATAAATTGGCTGAAGCGCTACACGTGGCGATGTTCTTCGTAAAATTCTAAGTAGAAAATCTTAATACAAAAATGTTGTACCATGCTATGGCCTCAGGAACCATTTAAAAAACAAAAATTTGGCAACATTGCATCCATTGATTTGCGTTTGGACATTTTTTTATTAGCAATTTTTACTTTGATATTTATAATATTTGTTTGAACTGAAAGCCTTCAGTTCGTAAACATATTCTTTTAGGTATCGTCTAATACAAACAAGAAATGATAACGAAAAAAAACAGAGATGACAGCTAATGACAATGTTGCCATAAATGTATTATTTTCATTCAAATTAGTGATTAACATATATTCAACACCAATTTTTGAAAGGAAAAACACAATATCTAGGAAAAAATATTATTCAAAATTTATTTATATTCCAAATCGCAGCTTTTTCATTAACAAATATTGTATAATAACGCTTATAAAAAGACTGAATGTCAAAACTTTGAGGACCTCTTGCAGACACAGCAAGCATGGTACAACATTTTCGCATTAAGATTTTCTACATAGAATTTTACGAAGAACATCGCCACGTGTAGCGCTTCCGCCAATTTCTACACACCCTGTATAACACGAACCCTTTACTTATTTTTTGAATAACGTCTGGAATTCTCCTGTACCCAAAATATTTTTTATTTTTTTATCTAGTCATAAGTCCTTCTACTGTTACTTGTAGGAATGTTGATTTGTATTGTATTGACTTTTTTTCATGTTTTTCTGTCTTATGCTAGCTTTTTCTTATCTTTCCATTTGATGTTTCCATCCGTTGCTACTTTTTTAACTCCGTCTGGTCAGGTTTTTCTCGGTCTACATCTTTTGTTTTTTTCCTGTGATTTTGCTTAATAAGCTTTTCTGGTTCACCTTTCTTCTTTCATCCTATAAATGTGACCCAACCATCCCAGCTGTGTTTTTTGTATTTTTGTTTTAACTGATTTTATCTTTAATTGTTCTCTTTAATTAATGTTTCATTTCTGATTTTATCTTTTTTCGTTTTTTTTCTTGGATTTTTATTAGAAATCTCATTTCTGCTGCATCTTTTGTTTTATTTCTTTAACTACGCCATCTATAACAACTGCGAATATTAATGAACTGAGCACGCGTCCTTGTTTTAAGCTCTCTTTAGTTTCATACTCAGCTGATTCTTCATTCTGAGTTCTTACAACATTTAACGTTTTTTCGTACATCGCTTTTATTATGTCGGTTGTTTCTATTTCTATTCTCTTCCTTCTTAGGCCCCTCCATACGTTTTTTCTTTCGATTTTATCGAATGCTGTTTTCCAGTGTATAAAACATACCTAATTGTATATCCTTGTTTTTTGTTAAGCTCTTTTCGATTGTTTCTATTAATATAAAGACTGGGTCCTTGTCCTTTCTCTTCTGTAACCGTATTGGGATTCTACTAATGTGTTTTCTATTTTTTCATTTAATCTGTCCGCCATTACTCTTGGCAGTATTTTCCCTGGTACACTCATTAATGTTATTCCTCTATAGCAAGAAATGAATATACTAAATTAATTAAATTTGCTAAAAATTCATATACCGAAAATAAATTAAAAAGTTGTCAAAATAATTCGACTAAAATGTGGAGAGCTCTTAAAGAAATACTGGGGGGAAACAAGAATGTTAAAATTAAAAAGGTGAATTTTGGTGACTTGGAAATTACGAATGAATCAGATTTAGCCACGAAATTTAACGAATACTTTGTAAACAGCATAAAAGATATTAACGAAAATATTCCTTCACCAATAAATCCAATTCTTAAAATAAAAAGTGCTAGTGACACCTTTAAATTTAGATGTGTTACCTTAGACCAAGTATACAAAATAGTGAATACTATCAAAAATTCAAGTAGTACAGATAATATTTCACTTAGTACAATAAGGGATGCCTTACCAGTAATCGGGCAAACATTAGTTAACATTATAAATGAATCATTACAGTACGGGGTAGTACCAGAAATTTGGAAAATTAATACGGTTATTCCTATTCCAAAAATTATTAACACTAAAAAATGCGGTGAGTTTAGACCTATAAATATGTTACCTAAAATAGAACAAATATTAGAAATTATAGTTAAACAACAACTCGTAGAATTTCTTAACAGTAACAAAACTATATCAGATTCTCAATCAGGATTTAGACATAAGCATTCATGCGAAACAGCATTGAATTTAGTTTTAACAAATTGGAGAGATGAAATTGAAAACGATAAAATAATTTTGGCAGTTTTTGTCGATCTGAAACGAGCATTTGAAACCATCTGTAGAAAAAGACTTTTGCAAAAATTACAAATGTACGGAATCCACGGGAATGAACTAAAATGGTTTGAAAGTTATTTATCAAACAGATTTCAAAAAACCAGGGTGGGAAAAGTAGAATCAAAGGCAATTATTAACGAGTTAGGTGTACTACAAGGATCAGTTTTAGGTCCAGTTTTATTCAATATTTACATAAATGACATTACGCAGACAGTTAAATCGTGTGACATGCATTTATTTGCAGATGATACGTTAATTTCGGTATCAGGTGAAGATTTACAAACAACAGTTAATGTCATGAACGAAGATTTAATTGAAGTAACAGATTGGTTTAAAGCTAATAAACTGGAGTTGAATGTATCTAAAACAAAATGCATGGTAATAGGTAGTACACAATTCAGCAATATGTCAAGTGTTAACGTATTTATAGATAATAATAAGGTAGAGGTAGTTGAAGAGTTTAAATACCTAGGGGTAATTATAGATAATCATTTAAAATTTAAAAAGAACATAGATTATATTGTAAAAAAAGTTGGTGCAAAAATTAGTTATTTTGGGAGAATATCGAATAAATTAAACTTTGAAGCTAGGATATTGGTCTATCATACAATAATAGAACCATACTTTAATTATTGCAGTAGCATAATATTTCTAAGTAATGAGGAGGATCTGAAAAAATTACAAAAGCAGCAAAACAGAGCTTTGCGTATCATATTACAGTGTTCTAAATTAACTAAAATTGAATATATGCATAATAAGTTGGGGTTCCTTAATATATGGCAAAATACAGTGTATAACGTTTTGGTTCTAATATATAAATGTATAAACAATATGATGCCAGGATATATGAGTAAATATCTAATATACAACAAAGAACAGCATGATTATGAAACAAGACAAAGAGAACATTTTAGACTGCCTAAATGTAAAAAAAGTAGTACACAGAACTCGCTCTATTACAAAGGGCTAAAATTATTTAATCAATTACCAAACGAATTAAAATATTCTGTTAATCTGCATGCGTTTAAAGAAGGTTGTAAGACCCATGTAAAACTGCAATTTTAATTTGAAGTACTAGTTGTAAAGATTGATGTATAAATAGTTTCTTTTATAACTAAATAAAGCCTATTATTATTATAGTTAGAACAATCCCTTTTGTCCCCTTTCTTGTAAAATGGAGGATTATTCCAGTTTTCCAATCCCTTGTACTTTTTTTGATGTTATTACTTCGTTCAATAGAGCACTTGGTGTTTTTTTCCTAATTCTTTTATGTATTTATTCATTTCCATTGTAACACCGTCTTTACCTACCGCTTTTCCTATCTTTAATTTTGCTATCGATTTTTTTTATTCTTCCATTGTAATCTTTGTTATCTCCTGATATCCCTCTGTCGCATCTTACATTTGTTAGTTCGCATCTTTCATTTATTAGATCTGTCTATAATAATAAACACAAAAGAGCCAAAACTTTTTTTAGGTCCCCACTCTCTTTTTAAGTTTTTTTTAGCAGCGGGATGTCTGATGGTTTTATCATGGGGGGTTATAAACGGCAGAAGGTACCTATTACCTTTTTTCTAGCACAAAATTTACAGTTCTCCGGCCCTATATCGACTTATTGCGAGTCTATGGGGGGGGGGGGGAATCCGATCCCGCCTGCCTACACCATTGCATCAATCAGAATTAATTGATTTTACCCAATTCACTCTGGCGTAACTCAGGGTAGTGTCCTGGGTCCTGTACTGTATACAATATATACAGTCGATCTTCCTACGACAAGACTCACAACAGCTGCCACCTTCGCTGATAATACCGCTGTGATGGCATCTCACGTAGATCGAACAGCGGTATCCAGGAACCTACAAATTAAGCTGAACAAAGTTCAGGACTGGCTCGAGAAATGGAGGATCAAAGCTACGAGACCAAATCTGTACAAGTTATGTTTACGATGAAGAAAATACGTGTCCACTGGTAGAGCTTAATAATCGACAATTACCGCAGGCCAAAGATGTAAAATATCTTGGTATATCCTCTTGGACAAACGACTAACGTGGAATAAGCACATACTCCCTCTGTCCCAAAATAAGTGTCCGATTTGGTAAAAATTTTTGTCTGCACAAATGGAACAAAAAATTTATTATCGATTTCTCAGAAAATTTTATTCTTGATAAAAGTTGGTACATGGTCTAAAACAAATTTTAAAATTAAAAAAACTTTAATAAACAGTAATAGGACACTAGATTTTAAGCGATTTTTGAAATATTCATGAGTGATGCTTAAAATTTCTCATGCACCAACTTTCTTATAGCAGGTAATGGTACACACTTTGACGCTTTTCTGTGACAGATTAGGCTTTTTTCTTTGTGGTGCAACTACAGGAACTTCTTCACTGTTCATGATGTGTCTACACCGGTATTGTTTAAAATGGCAAGATAAAATATGTTTTTAAAATAACGATCCAAAAGCCGAGCTAACGTGTTTAAACTTTCTGACTATGCACAAATGTCACTTTTGACATATTTTACTTGACGTTATAAACAATTACAATTTACGTTTTAAAATACAATGAAGATCCAGCAAATATAGTAATCGGACACTTATTTTGGGACAGAGGAAGTATTTACGAAGAGGAAACAGCTAGGTCTAAAGTTTCGCCAAATGTACTGGATGATGGGGCGAACGTCTCAACTTTCACCTAACAATAATAATAATAATAAAACCATTCTACAGCCAGTCTGGAAGTATGGTGTCCAACTCTGGGGATCGGCTGCAGCAGTGGCGTAGCGAGAGTTTGTGCCGCCCGGGGCGGTCCCTGAATTTGCCGCCCCTAAAAATAAGGGTCGCAAACTTTTTCCAAAACCAAGCAGAGATTGGCAGAAAAATGTGGGGGGGGGGAAATGCGCCGCAGGCGAATTTTTTTAAATTTTAGACGTTCAAACGTGTTTTAATGCAAAGCTAGATAATGTAGAATACTTAACCATCTTCCAAAATTACAGTTTTACAGTAGAACCTTTTCTGATTTTTATTTTCTTTAATCAGATCGCCCCCACTCCTACGAAATTATTTTTGAAAAATCTGTGTTACAATAGAGTTTAAAACTGCATGGAATTTAATGGCTTAAATAAATGAATTGTTTCATAATTTTATTGAATGGTTGGCACCGTATAATAAATTTTATTAGGTACTTGGAATTTCTGTCGTTACAAGGGGTCGGGTTTTCAGTGAAGAAAGGTCAAGTAGACCGTTTTATCCTCTAGCTTCGATAAGAATTCCTTTTTTAAAAATTAATTTTTATGAATTTAATAGCGCCAGTAGTGATTATTATATCTACTATTCCTTCATTACCCCGACAATTTCATTTTGACCCCATTTGGGTAGACTAAAAGTGCCGCCCCAAAAAATGTGCCGCCCGGGGCGGACCGCCCCCCCGGCCCCCCCCTTGCTACGCTACTGGGCTGCAGACTCCAACTTAGACATCATTCAACGATTCCAGAACAAAGTGCTTCGTGTTATCGTTGATGCTCCGTGGTATGTGTCCAACCATGTTATTTAACATGATACACCGGTATCATCAGTCAAAGTAGTGATAAAACAAACCAGTGTCGGTTATCGTAGTCAATTATTAGTGCACCCTAATATGCTTGCTAAGCAGTTACTTGTCTCTAGCCAACACAGTGCGCAGATTGAAAAGATCCACAGATCCAACTACCAGGTTGGGTGTAAGTGTAAGCAGAATGCTCCAGTGAACATTCTGCACATAACAGTAGTTCGTTGACAACGAAAAATGTATTGCCTGTATGGACAGATTGCTCTTATCGTACAGTTTAACTTAAAAGAAGATAATGTAAAAACTTTGTCTTTAACATAAAATAAGTGCTTTTAAACCAGTACGAAATTAACTGAAAAAATACGACACCTTTTTAGCCATACAACAGTTCTAGAACAATTAGCCTCTGCATAAAAACTACCTGTATATAAAAAAAACAGTGTTAAAACCTCCTGTTTAAAAAAATACCGGACATTTACCACTCACATAAAAAAACTCTTAAATTTTTTTAATCTTTTAACTCAAAAGTTACTGTTTCAGTAAAAAAATATAATATTAAATTAAATTAGGAAGTTGCGCAATAGTGTATTCTCCTATTCTTAACTAAAGAAAAGCAATTTTGTGAGTAAATTTACCGAGGAATATAACTCCGCTATAATTTTGTGCAAATGGTTCAGTCGTGTGATACCCTACCTCTGATTAAATTTGTTTAGCGCGGAAATCCTTTTGAATGATAAACTGCTATTTTCCTATGTATATTTTGGTACTTTATGTGACAAATGTTGCTATAAAATACTTGATACTCTAAATTTTTGTTAACGACAAATCGATAATTTTAAATACGTTACCGATATAGGTTTGAAAATATGTATACAGTCAATTTTAACTAAAAAGCTTAATGAAGCGAAGTGCAAATAGTTAAATGTATATTGTATTTGTGCCTAATTTTTTAATAATTAGGTATAATAATTGATCTGAGCTCCTACTAAATTATTTAATTAATAGAATTCTTATAGTGTAGCACTACAGCAGTGTTGCCCAACCCGTAGCTCGCGAGCAACGTGTTGCTCGCGACACCTTTTAATGTGGCTCGCGACAACTTTTGATGTACCTCATTTTCTTTAACATATTACAAATTTTAATTGTGCATTAATAAAACGTTTAAAATTAAAACATTAAAATCAAAATATATTATATGTGGCTCGCCTAAAATTTTTAATTTCTAAATTGGCTCGAGCCCAGTTAAAGGTTGGGCACCACTGCACTACAGCATCACTTTTAACTAAAACTAGTCTAAGGTCAGTCGTGCACGGACTATATTTTAGGGACAATTTTTAGTCGCCCAAATAGAATCGCGCTAAAGTAAATTAGTGTGAGCGCACGGACGATTTTAAAATCACGACGATTTTAGAATTGCGTCCAGACGTATTTTGCAGGCGATGCAAATCGTCTTGGAAAATAAAATACACAACATGTTTTAATGCTTGTGCGCGCACAGACGATAAATAGTCGCTTGTTAAGAGCTGGTTCACAGGGTTATATTTCCGAATCGTATATTGTTTATGACAGTGTTAAGATAATTCCGCATTTTCACCGTATAACAAGAGCATGTGTTGCTGTAAATTTCAAATATTGCAAGCTTATTAAATTATTAAATCATTCAGTTTTACATTCTAAGTCATAAAGTTTACGAGATGGTTATAAAGTTATGAAACATTTCATTTAGTTTATGCAATAAACAAACAGGGATTCATTTAAATTAGGTTCCAAATAGTCGTTTCCTTGAATGAATATAATTTCTTAATTGTAGGTAGTTTTAAATCTTTTGGTAACACGGATTTTTCACTTCCGTTTTCAGGTACAAATACATTTCTATATTTACCAATGGCAGCTTTGTGATAACATAAATTTATTATTTGAATATTGAGTTGTACAAAAGTTTTAATCAGTGTTAGAAAACTTGTAAACCAATAACGTGAACTAGCTGTAAACAATGTTTTCGTTGATTCGATTGTTCAAACGACACAGGTCATGTCCTTTGATACGGATTTTTTAATTTCTTTTTTGATTTCTTTAATTGATTAAAATCACGATTTAAATCAGCTGTTTTTTAAAAATTAAATCAAACCTTATTTATTTTTACGATTCAACGTAACACGTTATATAAATTAAATGCACGTTTCACAATAATTTTAAATTTTAGGGTCTAAAGATCAACAGCGTCATTCAAAACGTCTGCACCAATTGGAGAAGTTTTTTATTATTGATTTCTCAGAAAATTTTATTTTTGATAAAAGTTTATGGATTACCTAACACAAATTTTAAGAAGGAAAACAATTCATATGACACTAGATTTTAACGATTATAAAAATATTCGCAAAAGTAGAGCCCTTATTTTAAGACTTACAAAAAATTCATGGGAAAAAATTGTTCAAAGTTCAAAAATATTACCTGATACGAAAAATTAAGATAAAATTTTATTTTCGATCTTTATAGTAGTTTTAACATTCAAAAAGTTTGCAACTACTAGAAAAGTTTTTTATTATAGATTCCTCGGAAAATTTTATCATGTGAAAAGTTGGTGCATGATCCAAACCTTATTTGTATATTAAAATTACTTTAAAAATTAAAATTGTAATTTTAGCGTAAAATTGATCGTATTTTTGAATTCTAAACAATCTTTCCCTATGAAGTTTTTTTTGTAACTCTTAAAAAAAATAAGGCCACCTAACTCTTGAAATTCTGAAATCGCTAAAATTTCCATGAAATTTTTTCCATCTTAAAATTAGTTTTAGGTCATGTACCAACTTTTATCAAGAATAAAAGTTTCTAAGAAATTTTTCAAATAAAACTTTTTCATTTGTTGCATACTTTTTGAGTGACGCTGTATAGAAGACATAATGTAGTGTGAAAAATAAATAAATAAGTTGTAAAATGGGAAAATATTCAAGTTCTTTTCATAAAAAAAATCTAAAAAGTAAAAAAAATAAAAGCAACAAAACAACAAAAAGGCAACAAAAATAAACAAAGAAAAAACACAAAACGTGAGTTTGTTAATATAATTCAAATTTTTTGCCCAACCCTGATTTCAGGTGTTTCATACTTTGTCTCTTCGTGATGATACACATTATTTCTATCTATAACCGGGCTTCCTCCATGGGCCTTATTGAACAAAAATAATGAAACACTACATGATTTTGGCATAAATACAGCGCGGAAATAATTTTTAAAGTGCTCTTAAACTAAGAATCGTACAAGTATTATTTAACATTAAAGAGTTATTTGTTGTTGATGCCAATTAATTGTTACATATCAAATAGCACTGTGCATTTATCATACTTAAAAATAGCAATCAAAACAATATGTGTTTTGTAATTTGTGTACGCAGTTGTATAAGCTATAAATGCTTTTGTTAAATATTTCTTGAAACTGGCGCTTAAAATCAACTGCGACTTTTAATTTGCACCATTAATTTTGTTAATTCTCATAATTAAACCGAGCAAAAAGTTTATTTCCTGCTGCCGCGTCAAACTGAATGAAAAATTTGCGTATATTCGCTCAAAATACTCATCAGAAATGCGCATTTTTAAATTAAAGAACCGCACGGGGCACAACATTTCAACATTACGTATTACTTAACTCTAAAATTCGTTTGTTGTTATTGGCATACCTAGTCGACAAAAACATTTAAAATTTTCGGTTTTAAATAAAATTTATGCAGTCATGAACCATTCTTAAACTATTAAAAACAAATAGCATTATACTTACTTGTATATTTCTTATTTGGCTCGTAATATTCGGAGGTGTCAGGGATATCCAGTCGATATCTTCCATTATTATGCGATTTGGTTGCTATTAAGCCTTCCGGAACTTTTTCGCAACGCAATGCGGTACTTTCATATGTTACAAAAACTAATAACCAGATAATAGGCCACCTGGCTGGAGACGACATGTGCGTATCTGAAAATTATTACAAGAATTAATAAAACAAATATGCGTGTATACAGAGGGAAAAAATCCAATAATATTGCAACTTCTGTAATTAAATTTAAAATAATTATGTACTAACAAAAACTTGCGAAATAGAGTTTTTGACAGGAATGGGGAGTTTGAGTCGGAGTCGGAGTCGGAGTCGAGAGTCGGAAGTCGAGAAATCGGAGCTTTTTTGAGGACTCGGAAAAACTACCGACTTCCGACTCTTTTTTGATTTAGGTTTTTTCGAGGATGAGAACAGAATGTAAAATTTAAAATAAAAGCAAAATAACGATGTGAACCGATATTTTTTTGCAAACGGAAACGGGAACGATTAAAGGAACACAAACTAGTTTGGTCTAAAAACATCCAATTTTTATGTGTAAAAAATTAACCGACTGGATAAGGTTTATAGACAGCGCAAGAATATAAAACATGGTTCGTGCAATACACGGCAGGGCTAGTTCTGTAGCCAACCAAATCTTACCCCGTGTTGACATTTGAAACTTTTCAAAACGCGATAGTGCCTTTCTTTTGAAGTTTTTAAGGTCAAAGTATGGAGAAATATGGTTTTAATGTTAAAACTTTTTTAATGCGTAATTTTGTTTTGTTTAATTAACCTCAGTAAATAAGAAATTGATTGTAACAAAGTCGATGTATAAAGAGGGGTGTTTTGCAGGTATATTTTGTAAATTGACACGCATTTTCGCAGTAGTGCAGGCTAACTTGTACATAATATTTTAATATTATTTCCGTTTTATAAGATTATCAAAAATCTTCCGTATATTGAGCAGAAATTTTTACTAAATTTTGCGAGTCGGGGAGGTAGGGGTAATGGCGCCCACTTAAGCGAAAAAATTCGTATATTCTAAACCAGGCCTGTGCAAATGGCGGCCCGCGGGACGGATCCGGCTTGCGGTAGAATTCTCTCCGGCCCGCGAAGCATTTTATAAATCATTATTAAAAGCAAATATATTACTGTTTGTCCAATATAAATTGGCACATAAAAAGAATTTTAGAAAACAAAATTATTCAATACATTATTTGAATAAGGCGGTTCCAATAAAATACATTAAACTTAAGTTTTCTAATTTAAAAAATTTTGCCCAAAAAATGTTCGTTATTTTTGGATCAACGTACATTTGCGAACAAACATTTTCAATATTAAATTTTAACAAAAACCCGTTCAGATCCTTTATTAGTGATAAACATTTAAAGGCAGTTTTAAGAATTTCAACAACAAAATTTTCACCAGACATACAAAAAATTATAAGTGATGCTAAAAAATTTCACTTTAGCCATTAAATTTTGATATGTATAAAAGTTGTATGTTTTGAGAAAATTTCATTCATCTCCAAAAGTTTAGTTTTAATTCTTCATACTTCAATGAAAAATTCTATCTTTTGTAAATTCAATGTTATATGCGTTTATATGTGTAAATATCATTCTTTCAATTACATTTTTGTTTTATTTAAAATTTAAAATTGCATGTTTTCATAAAAAGATTAATCTGTATTTAGTAAAAAAAAAAATTAAATTTTATGTGGTAAAAAATGTTAAAATTATTTTATAAAATTTTTATTCATGTTGTATGAGTATTGTACACTTATGTAATATTAATGTTTAAACATTTTCTTTTCGATTTTTTTCTTAAAATTGCATGTTTTGATTCAAAAATATTGGTTTTAAAATTTATTAAATAACCTCCTTAGCAAAAACTATACTTAAAATTAGAAAAAGAAATTGTTTGGCCCGCGGTCAAATTTTCATCCGCAATGTGGCCCGACAATCAAAAGATTTGCCCACCCCTGTTCTAAACCGTAACAACAATTACGCTAAATTGGAGGTTATTGTTGCCAAAACATTACTAAGTGTTCGGGTTAAGTCAAATTTGATTGAACATTAAAGAACAAAAACTTATTAATAATTTAAAAACATGTAAGTGAGCGGAATTACCCGCCTGCTAGTGGGTAATGGCGCTCACCTATTTTATGTGTAAACATTTTTGGATATTGATATTCCAGGATGCTTTACCAGTTGTTCTTTTAGTTGTACGAGGCATTGTGCACAATTAATATGAGAAAAAATAAAATATAAATTAAATTATATAAAAATATCAATGAGGGTAATGCCGCTCACCGAGCGTTATTACTGTAGCTAATTGAGCGCCATTACCCCCTGTTGCACAATTGTCTAAATTCGGTATTTTACAAAACTAGCCTTGAATTTAAAAAAAAACTTTATATGGTCACTCCTACTAAAAATGACACAAATTTCATAGGAGACCAAAGCACAAACTCAAATTAGACTAATTGAGCTACTTACAGTTTTTTTTTGTAGACGATTTCTTATATGAAAATGTTAAAAATTACAAACATTCAATTAACTTACGTTTTATGGTAAAACAAGTATTTTTACTTACGGCATTGTGTTTATTAGAACGAAAGCTAGGTGGCTGCTAAGTTTCACTTTTAAATATTTGAAAACTGGCGCAAAATGACGGTGAGCGCAATTACCCACTGAGCGTCATTACCCCTACCTCCCCTAATACGCATTTTATATCGAAAAAAAACTTCGTCGAGTTTCTGTCAAATTTTGAGTGTGATGATGAAGCGAAATTAAATTAATGTTTTTTATTTAATTTATTGCGTACCTATTTCTGTTTGTTGTTATTCTCTCAGTTTTTTAACAAATATATCATAACACAGTATGTTGAAAAGTTATGG
This sequence comes from Elmis aenea, assembly GCA_947652605.1. Lineage (NCBI taxonomy): Eukaryota > Metazoa > Arthropoda > Insecta > Coleoptera > Elmidae > Elmis > Elmis aenea. The sequence continues at coordinate 15,183,589 of OX393581.1, read as the reverse complement.
TGCATATTATATATATTTAACCAGAAAATTTTGGGCTAAATCAAGCATGCGTATTATACGCCAGATTTTACGGAAAATATAAGCATAATATGATTCATTAAAAATATGTATTCTTGATAACATATTTTTCACATTAAAATTTGCTTGATCATTATAAACTTATAATAAGTTCATCTTTTACATTTAAGGTTTAATATGGCAGTAAACTACTAAATAAATACAATGAAAGTCGCTTATAACTCGAGTTCGAATACAACCTTGCAAAACCGCGGTATTTGATAACCGCAGTATAACCGAACTGCGGAAAATGTTATATTTAAAAAAAATTAATATATTTTTTACATTTTCTTCATTATTTAGTAAACATACAAAAATAACCTCTATCCATCATTATAAAAAAGCCAATGGGCCTGTATTTGGAATTAGAAGTTTTGAGGATCCTTTATCATCCCCATATAAAAGTCCATGCGCTTTTATATGGAAATTGATTTTTATGCAGATTTTACTATGAAACCTATAGGTATACAGGGTTGACCAAAAGTATGGAAACGCTTGGGAATGAAAAAAAAACGCCTTTCAGTGATGTAAAGTATAGCTAATTACGTTTTTTTAATGAAAGGAGTCGGGAGTCCAGGTCAGGAGTCGGAGTCGGTTTTAAACATGATTGACGCAGGAGTCTGGAGTCGGTTATAACGGCGTAAATACAAGTTTTATGATGAATTTTGTATATCAAAGGTGTATGGTCAATTGTTAGTTATATTTAGTTACATTTTTACGGCTAACCGTGTGCAATTAACAGGCGATTGTGATATTTTTTTAAGCTGCAATTTTTTTTTCACTGTAATTGACAAACACTTTTTTCTCGTTTCAAACTTTTAAAGTTTTCTTAGTGTTATAAAATAAGATTTTTGAGAAAAATGTTTCAAAATTATGTATTATTTTTTTACAAAATCGTTGTGTTTGACTAAACAAAACACGATCGCTGAAGTAATTGATAGTTAATAACTTTTCTAATATTTTTCGACAAAACCATTATTTTGTGAGTATTCAATTGAAAATGGACCTACTATCGAATTGCTGTGGTGAAAGTGTATTCAAGGCGTTTCAATTGAATGCTTACAAAACAATGATTTTGAAACGAAAAATAATAAAACACAATTAGAAAAGCTATAAACTGTCAATTACTTCAGCGATTGTGTTTAGTTTAGCCAAACCCAACGATTTTGTGAAAAATAATAAATAATTTTCACACAAAACGTACAATATTTTCCAAATAAAGGCCCAGTTGGGCCTCTATATGGAACAACCACGTCACAAACGTCAACCAAATTTTACAATTTTGTTTCTAAGTAAGGCCCCTCCCTGGGTCTTTATTTGATAACAAAAGCCTAAATAGAAGCCCAACTGGGCCTCAATACAGAAACCCCTGGTGCATTGTCGGGCAAACTAATAAAAACATGTTTGGCAAGAATTTGGAACTTTTTCTTAAAGATTAAAATAAAATGGAGAAGTTTCATTAAATCCTAAGTCTTTAAGGGATATAATTCGAATTTGTGTTCATAGCTTGCCTGATTTTGTGGGTGTAAAAATTCTGATAATACAATAACGTTATTACAAAGCTGTATATTTTGTAATAAATAAGTTATTGATCTAACTAATTCCTCTTAAATGTTATTTTTGATTTTTAAGATTATTGTTAATCTCCTTGTACATTTTGCAACTGTTCCTAACCATTCGCTTCGTGTGCTGTTTTTGTCCAAACACTTTACAGAAAGACAAAGCGTTCGTTGACGCATTATTAATTGCACCGTTCAAACCCCAGATTGAACGCCCTTGATTTGTTTTTGTAGAGGCACTAAAGATCGAGAATCTGTAAAGTGAATAATTACTAGTTAATTATCCACCCACAACACTCTATCACGGCTTAAGCCGATAAAACATTCGAAAAGATAGGAAAATAAATGTATAAAAATATATTTTACTGTGTCAGTTGCAAAAGGATTGCCTCAAAGATTCTCACATTGCGAAAATGCGTTTCATAGGTAAAGTATTTGTCCCTAATGCAATAGTCAAATTATAACCGTAATGGCGTAAACAATTTTGTTGTTGTTTTGTTAAAACTGTCATTTTGACATTAATATGATCTTGATTATACAATTAATTTGCAACCAGCTAGAAATTCTTGATATGACCTGTTTTCCTTTGTTTGTGAAAACCATTTTATTAAATATGACAATCAACACTTTTTAAGGAATTCGAGGAATGTCATAATATACACAAACTTTTGTTTTCTCATGGCATGCTTTTTAATTTTCAACAGTTTATTCAATACTTTATTAAAATCAATTGCAATATCATATTTGTATCACCTTTTATCTTCCATAATTGACGAAAATTATTTTAACAATACTCGGCAATACACGAAGGGAGAGCGAATAAATAAATAAATTAAAAATGTACTATCAGAACATAGTGAAACTAAAAATTGGGAACAAAAGCACAAATATCAAAGAATTTTAAGCTGGTTGCAAATTATACAATTAATTACGGTCATATTAATGTCAAAATGACAGTTTTAACAAAACAACAACAACAAAATTGCTTTTTTTTTGTTTGTATAAGATCATTGGACAAAATGAGTTTTTCTCAAATTTTTGGAGTCAAATATCATTTTAGATATTGTGTCATACCTATATCATTGAAATCAGAAGACAAAATGCTAGGAAATAGGGCAAAAAAACGAAAATCAATTTTTTCCGTTTTTCTTGAATAACTTTTGAACTAAGACAGCTATGAAAATTTTCTTTGCAGATGTTTGATGAGCATCAAATTTCGAAACTTTGCCCTAATTTAACCGACCTCTTAGCTAAGCGAGATCCCCATGCATTTACTCGAATTTGGGACACCCTGTATAGCTATGACACAGGTTATAAGGAATAAGGCTTTGAAGAACCAGGAATGGAGAATCGGCAGAATAAATAATCCATCATTTTGTACATTTTTAAAAATCTTGTAATAGTGCTTTCACATGGAATGATTTTAGTGCGTCGTGTTTTTTATTGAACGCATCAACATAAGACATTTACGATTCATCTTAATTTCTCAATAACATCAAAAAAACTAAAGTTTGTGTTTATCTTTCCATATTTAAAAGCCTGTTGGAAACGCTTAACAGACTGTAAACAGGGTGTTGTTTCCTTAAATAAAGAAATTAAATATAATTTAATTAAGAGTCACATAATAGAGTAAGCTACACAAACCACTGTTGCCTCTGCGAAATAAATGTAAATTTTACATTCGGTTTTGATATTTATACAGTATTTTACGCTATGACTCAGTATTTTGTAAACACTCGAATGCTGTCAGTGCCAGTTCCTGAGTGATTTCATATTTGCATTGCGTCTCAGAGCAATTACTTTTTAAAACGCTCGGCTGCTGTATTCGCCTTTAAAAGTTTTCGTTGAATAGTTTTTGGATTTGTTTATAGGTAGAATCCAAAATAATTTTTTTTTCCAAAAATTTATTTTATTACGTGATTTTCATGATAATGGCAAAAAATGCTTTTAATATGTATAAGGAAAATGTATACATTTACCGCTAAATGTAAACATTTACCTCCTCTAAGCTAATAGTATATGTACCTACACATTTACCGGAAGATATGCACTTTTCCTAGTGGCGGATCAAGCACTTTGGAGCCCCAAGCGCAACCTAGTTTTGAGACCCCCGTGTTTTAAATACTAAGTCATGCTATCCAATCAATTAATTACTTAATTAAAAATTAATTACTAATCAATCAATACTGTCTTTTAAAAAATCTCTATTTTCAGCCTTATTATTCACAGGTATAACCATCATAATTTAGCGTTTATAATAAAATGCAAAAACGTCATTAACTATTTATTAATAAAATAAAGATAAAGAAAAAATTTATTTATTAAAGATTAGTAAACACTGTTAGAATATTAGAACAATTATGTACCAACATTGGATTTGTAAAAATAAAAAACTAAATTGTAACTTTTCTCGCTTTATGTTCACCGAATTTGTCAATAATATATTCATAATCCATGAACATCATTGACAAATTAGTTAAATGTAACTGACTAAACCACGTAAGTAATGTTTAAGACGTTTTAAAACCGAAAACGAATGTTCGCCACTCGCCTTACAAATGGGTATTGTCAAAACTATTTTAAGAATTGTTTCTACATTTGGAAATGTAGACTGCAAACCTCCAATAAATAACTTGTACATTTCAACAGGATTGGTGATATTTTCTTCTTTTAGGAATGCAATAAAATGAAGAATTTTATCTTTAAAGTATTTAACGTCAATATCTTTATGACATATTTTAGTTATTTTGTCCATACATTCATTAAATTCAACATCAGTTATTTTGAAATTAAAAAATAATGAAAATCTTTTAGTAACGGGTTATACGAAAAATCCGCACGAAACTTAGAATCAACTAACATAGAATATAGTATGCCTCGTTGCTTTTAATGTAATTTTTACGACACTAACGGTTAGCATGCTATGACTACTGTACCACTTTTCTCATATTTTTAGCCCTTTTTGACATGTAATGACACTGTTTCTACAACCACTAATGTAAAATGACCCTTACCGTACAGCCTGCATGCATAGTAAGTGGGTCCTTACGCACGGTGAGCAAAAAGCACAGTTTTTTTTTAAGAAATGATCAAAGTAGACTCACGTCAAACTTCCTGCATGCCTAGTAAGTGAGTTATAACTATAACGCACAGTAAGCAAAACGCACACTTGTCTAGAACGTAATTACATGTGTATATTAGCAAAAAAACCGTTAAAATCGTATGTGTTATGTGATCGTAGAAAAAGTATGCTACATAACATGAGTTCTAAAACAATTACGCACTCGTGGAAATACGCACTCGCCTATACGCGGCTCCGTGCGCAACTTTTCCACTCGTGCGTAATATGCTTCTAGCAACTCTTGTTATATAGTGTACTATAATGTTATACTCTTTAAGCACAGCAGGTTGCACAGGCCTGATCTACACGATGCATTCTGTTTTAGGTGTATTAATCGTCAGTACCCATTTGTTGTTGTTTTGTTTACGACTGTATTGATAAATACAATAACTACCAAATTTTCAGATATACAGGGTTTGCTGATTTCAAACACATTATCAGGGAGACAAAAGTGTCGAGAGACATCGCCGGGCCCGGTAAAAAAAATGTAATTTTCAGCACCATCATTCTACGGTTAATTAGTAGGTACAAAAAAAGTGGGATGATGTCCAGACTCCTTTGAGTCCCAGGCCCGAGAGTTTTTAACCCATCCCCCCTTCTTGTCGTGCGAGGAGAATATTTCAGTTAGCGGTCATATAAGCTCATCAAAATAAACCAATCACGATTAAAATTTGTTGGATAGATACTCACATACATAGTAGAAAATCAAAAAGTGTTTTAGTTAGTTAGTTATCCGGTCCTCTTTTACCGTTAGGCGTCGAGGTGTTCTGATTTGCAGAACTTTTTCCATTTTATTCTGTTCTTAGCTAATTTTGAAGCTTCGTTCCATGTGGTGTTCTTCCTTGGCAATACTTGTCCCACTTCTTGGATCCAGCTTCTACGTGGTCTCCTTCTGCTATTTTTTCTTTACCAGCCTGCGCCCCATATTTCTTTTACCAGACCTCTATGCTTCATTGTGATTAGATGCCCAAACCAGTTAAGTTGTCTTTCTTTTATTGTTTCAATGAGTGGATCAACTTCGAGCCTCTTCCTAATATCTTCGTTCTTGATTTTATCTAATCTAGTAACCCCTTCTATTCTCCTTAAAACCCTAATATCTGCTGCTACAATTTTAGATTTTAACCTGTTTGTGAGGGTCCAAGATTCTCTTCTATATATAAGCGTAGGTATGAAAACAGAGTTATACACTCCAACTTTTGTTTGTACAGGGTGGTCCACTTTTTAGTAGCAGGACTTTAACAGTCGATAGAAAAACTTATTTTAAAGCGAATATCAACATGGGTCCAAAAACGCTTCATTTTAGAGATACAGGCTGTTGAAATTTTCGAAAAACTAAAGATAATATGTAACCATTTCTCAACCAGTAGATATTTAAACCAAATTTGGTATACAGCACCACCTTACAGGTTACCACAATCAGTGAAAATTTTGCTCCTAAGTTTGATCTAGCCACTGGTTGCTTGTGGGACTTTAAATTTTCTCCGATTGAGGTAACCCGTAAGGTGGTGCTGTATATTAAATTTGGTATAAATATATCTACTGGTTGGGAAACTCTTAAAAATAATCGACATTTTTTGGAAAATTTCAACACCCTGTATCTTTAAAATGAAGCGTTTTTGGACCAATGTTGATATGGAATATTCGCTTTAAAATAAGTTTTTGTATCGACAGTTTAAGTCCTGCTACTAAAAAGTGGACCACCCTGTATAGGTAGGTATGAAAACAGAGTTATACACTCTAACTTTTGTTTGTTTATTTACTTCTCTCTTGTTTAAGAATACCTTTTTCAATGAGTAGAATAAATTATTTACAGCCTTTATTCTATTATTAATTTCTTGTTCTACACTTCCTTTATTGTTTATAATCGAACCCAGGTATTTCAGATTTTTAGTCGTGTTTAAACTGTGTCCATCAATGGTTATGTCGATGTTTTCCCCCTCTCTTAATATTACTATTATGTCTGATTTGTCACTATTTATTTTCAGGCCGAATTCATCAAGATGTTCTTTCCATATGTTCACCGTTCTTAAAATAAGTGTTTTAATAACATTTAATTTTAACTTGGAAAATATACTGTTTTTGTAGAAATAAAAGTCGGATTGCTTTCTAAAACAAACGTTTGTATAGTTATACATAGTGTACTACATAGATATTAGCAAATCATTGCTTAATATATTACTTAAATGTTTCCTATATCCCTGGTCTGATCGGACTAATACGGTTATTTATAAGCATATTCTCTTGAATTGTCTACATTTTAAAATTAAAATACTGTTACAAGGTAAATAATCTAAAACAGGTAAAGTTTATATAATTTGTATATCCCACAATGCACTCTGACGAGCGTTGCAGGGGTAACCACCTGCGTCCGTTAATCCACCGCGCAATATATATTCTATAAAGACAGTAATAGATTGCTTACCACTGGAACGTCTTCAAAGAATCGATTTCAGCCTTATTATTTCATTCAATACTTTTAAAACCTAAAACGCTAGACAATATTCAAAGAACAATACCAAGACAATTATTAAGCAGAATTTTTTATCACTGAAGAGTATGATAGTATAATATGATAAAAAAGACATAGAGTAGTAACAACAAAAATTAATTTTACTTAATACCGAATATTTAAGTTCCCATTCAAAAGTTAAATGCAAATAAATTATCTAAGTATCAACGTAATCATTATACAAATATAATCAATTTACTTGGACGCGTTTTTCATTTAGTTAATGTTTAAAAAATGCATTGCTTGAAGATTTAACGTGCCTGCAATACATAATCTAATATAATAATGGAAATACTCTGTCTCAATGTAGCGTACCAAGGACGAAATCCTGCGCTGGAAACGCAATATCGTTGACACTGTTTAAACAAATGATTGATAGATATTGCTTAAACTGATGTATGTATGTAACGGTTTATTTTGTTTATAAATCTTTATGATAAATTGTTTTATTTGAATCAGAAGTAAGGATTGATGAAATCTTTAATTAATAGGTAAAAATTAACACAGGCTGGTAAAAAAATATGTTGTGAAAACTTTTTAAACAAATGCAGTTGAATCCAATGTATTTTTGGGTGCTGAAACCGTATCTGGAATCAGTTTTTTTGTATCACCTACAGTTCTCTCACAATATGACCTCGATTGTATTTAAAAATGGGGCAAAAAGGCTATATAAAAAAAATTAAAAAAACTTTGCTGATACTGTACAGGGTGGTCCAAATTCGATGGGATAGCATGGGTATCTCGCTTAATAATGAAGATAGAGAAACGGTTAAATTACCAAAAATGTGGTGTTTTTTAGGAAAAACTCTTTTTTCTTATATTTATATTGTGTCATATCTCTCTTATTCTTGTAAATATCGAAAAAGTTTAAAAAGATTATTTTTAGATATTCTTATGTAGAATTCGGTTACACTAAACAAAAAAATTTACACTCGCCGTTAAAAAGTTATGACACTTATCTTTTTTATAATGGAAGCCAAAGTTGGCTATGACCTATTTAAATTCCTTATTTTTTTCCATTCCAAATATATAAGGGTTGATGTATTTATTTTCAATAATACAATGGTTTTTCAATTTTTTATAAAGATGAAAAACAAAAAGTAGGCTGTGACAACAAAAAAAAAATCAAGAAAAACAGGAGATAATAGAATGTCTTTGACAACTGTTCTAAGTTTGTCCCAAAAAACTGCACATTTTGGTAATTTAACCGTTTCTTTATCTTGACTATTAAGCGAGTTACCCATGTAATCCCATCGAATATGGACCACCCTGTACTTTTGTTTAATTACAGATTTTGTTTAACTTAACACACCATAAACCACTTTAATACATATATTTTAAGCGTTTATTTTTTTGTAAATTCTTTCCTTTCTCCTCTTTAAAGCTTCTTATGTAGCTTTTTCTCCGATGTGATGCATTTTGTTGTTCTCAGTGAAGTGACCAGCAAAAATCACCCATCATGTTGACATTCCACAGTCCCTGGTAACGTTTCTCCACCACTTTGATGATGTCCTGGTAAAACCGCTCCCCCTGCTCTTCATTCACATCACCCAAGTTGTCAGGGAAAAAGTCAAGATGGTTGTGTAAGAAGTGGACTTTAAAGCTCATCAGACATCTCAGATTTTTGTACTTGTCTATCATATTAGCTATCATAAGCACATTGTTTGGATCTAACATTGCCCCAAAACTTAGTCACAACTTGCTTAAACGATATCCAAGCCTTCTTTTCTTTGTAGTCATTTTTGTTCTTTCAGTTTGGCTTCTGATAAATGAGAAAACCTTTCACATAAATACTTAAAACATTTACCATCTTTACGCAAGGCTTTTACAAATTGTTTCATCAAACTTAATTTAATATGAAGAGGTGGTAGAAGAACTTTGTTTGGATCTATTAAAGTTTTATACAAAATGTTCTTCTCTCCAGGTGTTAAGGTTTTTCTTGCAGGCCAATGTTTTGTGGATCAGTGTCGATCCCTTGCTCTGCTATCCCACTCACATATAAACATGGAACTTTAGTAAATCCCTTTTGTTGGCCAAGGAGCATGCAAACAACATTCAAATTTTCACATATCATTCAATCGTGAGCAGGATAGTTAATTTTCTTTAAAATCGTGTCTAGATTTTCGTAAGTTTCCTTCATATGGACTGAATGAGCCACAGGCAGTGAAACATAAGTATTACCATAGATTTACTGCAATGGTGTCCAACCCGTATGTGGCTCGCGACAACTTTTGATGTGCCTCATTTTCTTTAACGTAATTACATATTTTTATTGTTTGTGCATCAAAACGTTTAAAATTAAAATCAAAATATACTATATGTGGCTCGCCTAAAATTTTTAACTTCTAAATTGGCTCGAGCCCAGTTAAAGGTTGGGCACCACTGGATTTACTGTATGTTTTAGCATATTAAAATGCACAGATATTAGATAAAAAAATGAATTCCTCACATTTCTTATATTCAAATTTGACAAACTGGTGGGTGCCACGACTTTTTATTATTATTTTCGGACTCAGCACACCCAAAAACATAAGAATCAGGCAAAATAATTAAAAAAGTTTTTTATCACTGGCCTGTGATAGTTTTATTGGACACAATTTTAAATTGTTAAAGCAGTTTCCAACTTTCTTGAATTGCGTCCAACTATCTTAAGTAATTGTGATTTAAACTGTTCCTCCAAAATTTTATAATTATTTTATAGTGACATTGAAAACAAAAAACTTTTTTATGCAAAACTGTTTATTATTTAAACAAACCAAATAAAATTATTTTTGACTCTACAGGTTATCGTGTAAAGACTACAATAAGCAACTTGTTTTCTTTAATAGAACACCCAGTATATTGTTTACAACTAAATATTTGGTTAATTTTCTTTAAGAAGACATATTTTTTTTAAATATGAAAATTATTGTATTTATTATTAAAGTAATCAAATGAAAATCCGATATGGCGCCCTTAAGAAATAAAAAAGTTGACTGTTGTATCTCAAAATGAGCATTTTAACATCACCAATTAAGATCTTAGTGTACTCTGTGAAAATCAAATTTTTAATATCTGCTTGAAACAGTTTTTTAGTTTTTTCAAGATATTCCAGGAACTTTGCACAATATTAAATTTTCAGTGCTTACATCAGACTTAAAAATTCAGTTCTTTGCTAGTTTAATTATTCTTCAGTCTCTAACGGTTATCGATGTCACCATACACCCTGTACAAAACAGTGTGCATGATTGAGCATGGTAGTCAGTACATTAATTTTTACAATTCATTACTGCACATGGCAATGGTAGATCTTTAACTATTTATAAATAAACGCATAGTACACTTCAGTATCTGACTGTGACAGGTTATTATTTTACTTTTTTTAGCTTGTCAGAGACTGAATCCAATAGATTTATTTTAGGATTAATCCAGGCTATTCAGGAGTCCAATATAAAAAATAAATAAAATCTACATTCAAGCAGGGCAAAGCCTGTATGAAAATAAGACAAGCTCCATAAAAATTGGACAGCAAATATCACGTGAAATTATCATGCAAGGGCTTAGTTAGACAATGGTGCTTTTTTAATTATATTTAATAGGGCATACTTGTAAATTAGAGAAAAAAATGTCGTAGTGTGGGTTTGCCTATAGGAAATGATAGGCTATTAACACTCCACTTTACCAAAGATTAGATAACATTAAGAGAAGACAAAGACAACATCATATACAGGGTGGTCCACATAGAAGGGCCACTACTGGGATCTCGTAAACGGCAAGGGCTACAAAAAAGTTTAAATTAGATCGATTGTTTCCCTTTCTGAGACCTAGTGATGCTTTTATGTTTAAAAAAAGTTTTATAGCACGCTAGATAATAAACAAAAATCAAAATGGTCATTGTTTTAAATCGTTAACAACCCGGTTATCCTTGATGATACAAAAATATTGTTGGTAAAAAAGTTGTAGATTTTTTTACGCGCTGTAAAATAAAAACATTCAATTGTTTCTATATTGTTTAAATTCTTAGATAAATCAGAAACTTGCATTTTTATAAATAGAAACCATAGTTGGCTATGATCTCATGAAATAGCATTTTTTTCCCATCTTTTCAATAATATAAGGTTTCATGTATTTATTTTGATATTTAGTCTCCAATAAACTTCATCAAAGAGTTCTTTTGCCTTGAATTTAAACAATATTGAATATTTGAATGAATGTTTTCACTTTACAGTGGGTAAAAAATCTACAACTTTTTCCCTAAAAATATTTTTGTACCATCAAGTATAACGGAGTTATTAACGATTAAAAAAAGCCAATTTTGATTTTTGCTGTTTAATTGCTTGGAATAAACTACTTTTGACTAAGAAATTTAAAACCGAAGTTTTTATGGAATTCTTTGTACGTCACTGAGTTGCCATATTGAAAATTTATTCGCGAAAAAATATCGGTTTTAAAATTTCTCCGGACCCTTCACACTTAGAATAATCTCCATATCCACTAGAAAGTGGTGCGGCCCTTTACGATTTCATAGAATTTGCAATTGACCGTTTGGCATAAAAGGTTACACAGGCGTGGTTTAATTTAAACTTCTTTGCAGCTCTTACCGTTTACGAAATCCCAATAGTGGCCCTTCTATGTGTACCACCCTGTATGTGCTAAAGAAACTAAACGATAAATGCAACAAATGAGGACTGCGAAAAATACACTTATTTATACAGTCTGTTCTACAAAATGGGCCCAAGACTATAGCGACTTTAATTGTGATTTAACCATCAAAAAACCATATACATTATTAAATGGGACAATCTTAGCTACAACTTGGCGAAAAACATTTTGTTTTAAACACCTTTATTTATTTGTTTTGACGTCACCGACATTTTTTAAATTGGATGGTATAATTTTTTTGGTGTCTTCTTGTAGAGCATTTTCAGTACTTTTCAACGGTATAAACTTTTTAGTAGGGTTAAACTATGAAATGTTTGTAAAAAAATGCAAAAAACTAATTTGAGCTAGTAGGCCATTTAATCAAAACTTCAAAGCCGATTAAAGTAACCTAAATGTCATTTAAAATTTACAAAAACTTTTTTTGGACAATTGTTGACATAATAAAAATCAATTTATGCAGGTCATGGCACACCCTTCATAAAAATTTTGTTTCAAACAACCTTGAGGTTATAAAAATTAACCAAAATAGTGCAATGGGCGTTTACACAAAAAAATAAAACTTGATAAAATATTTTTTAAATGATAATCTGAGCTATAAAGTTTATTCTCAACCACCAAAAATTTAAAAAAAATCATCCAGTTCCGAGAAGTAAATTTTTAAAATGCCCTTTATATTTCAAATTCTGAAACGCGCTGTGATTGGCCGTGACGTCACTCTCCGCACAGTCCATGTGCAGCGGACTAGTTCCTATGCATCGCATAATGACAAGTTGTTATAATATTTTAATATAATATGTTTTTTCTTTTATTAACTATGTATATTATTGCAATGTACGTAAATTATTATTGTGACAAGTTCTACACCTTTTTTTTTGGGATATTCAGAACAAATAAAGATTATTATTGTTATGTTAGGCGCGAAGCGCGCGACGAAGACGCCGCAGGGGCGTACTTTGGCCTTCGATTGTAAATAATAAACGTAATCGAACAACAATTACATTTTATTATAATGAATAAAATACAAACAGTACTGCCTTTTAACAGTATTAGCAAAAGAATGATCTCAAGCCAACCCCGAGACCCCTCAGGGTGGCTTCACATCATATCTTAAGTGTTTTTAACATAAACAAATATGACATTCCTGGACCAGGCATATTTGTGTTCAAATATTCTTTACGTATACAGTATTGCGAGAGGTTTTAACTAGTTGTTAGTTTAGTGTATATTTCATTATAAAACAAAGCAAATGTGTAAGTAAATTAATTATTTTGTAGAAATAATTCGATATTATACTAAGGTCATTTAACAGGTGAAAATATGAACAAAAAGTATGTTTCAGTTTATTGTTTAATAATAGGTGATTGTAAACATTAAAAAAATGTACCTACTACTCTTTTAGTCATAGCTATATCTAAAAAACTTAAAAAATTAATCTTAAATTCGAGGTAAATAAAATATGGGCTATATATAATAGTAGATAATTGATAAAGTTGGTTTCTCCTGTTGTTTGATTATAGGTTAAATAAACGAAAAGTTGCTGGTTCTCAAACAGGTTTATTCGTTGCAAATTCTTTTTTTAAAAAAGATCCGACATGTTTCGCCAATGTTATTTTATCGTCATCCTCAGGGCTAAAAATTATATTATATATACTTATAACTTATTATAACTTATAACTTATAACTTTTCGTTTATTTAATAGTAGATAATGTTCAATTTAATGATTCTACTATATTAATTTACACTTATAAGTTTTGAATGTTATCAGTTTTATGCTTAGATCATATAAAAAAAGGTATATGGCTTTTTGTAAAACAAGCACTGTTAGTTCAGTATAAATATAATACAAATTTCATAAACGAAGCAACAGTGCTTTAACACTAATCAGCATTTTTAATCAAACATATAAACATGCACCAAATAGCATACTACAAATAAGTATTGCTTAAAACTGCAGATTTTTTTGTTGGAAAGTAATAGGCTGCTTCATATTACATATTATTGCCATATGATTAATGCTTAATGCTAATGATAATGCTTAATGATAATGTTTTTCACTTAAGTGTATTTTTTTTTGCATAAATACTATTTAACATATTTTTTAGTTTATTCAAATTTTAAATGGTCTTCGCAACAATATAATTTAGTTTTTTCGCTTACGTCGGAAATACAACGTTTTGCTGCATCAAACCATTTTTTTCTTTTGGTGGAATTTTCCGGAACAGCAAAAAACAATTTTTCTGGTTTTTTTGTAGAAGTGGTCTTACATTCAGGCACAAAACACCACTTTCTTCTGTACGACGACATAGTTGCGTTGTATTTACAACAAGCACACACGTGTGATTTGCCTCAACGAGGAGTACGTACGTAGAGTGACGTCATTTCGCAACTTGCCGCGGGAAAACTTTAATCGTTAATAATAAATAAACGAAGTTGATTTAAACAATTTTAACTTCACATACGATATTCTGAACACCAAATCTATCAAATTCTGAAGAAATTAAAAATTAGTGTAAACGCCCATTGTATCCAAAATCGCTTTCTGTTCCCAAAAATTTAAAAATATACTGGGTGTTCCATTTAAAATAACAAAGTTGGAGTCAGATCCGGCGAAACAAATGTGTGCATGTGCTCAAAATGCCCGTTTTTTTGCACATATCATATGTCTAAAATTTCATTTATCTAAAATCAAAAGTAAAAAAAAATGGGGTGTAGGTACCACACTTTATTTACACTCGGTATATTGAAATAATTGAATTTGATCGCAAAACTATCTCAAAAAGTTTTTTCTTCTAACAGCTGTAACAGAGACAATAAAAATTTAACAAATTACATTATCAGTCTTTTCTTAGTATCGGTACCATGAAGTTTTGTCAAAACATAAAAGGACCGCTATGTAGCTTTCAGATAAAAACTTTTTGTATAATTTGAGATTACAAGATTCTAATGGTGGCCCACCCATTTGGCGTACCCTCTGTATTATTCCTAGGATTAGCAAAGTCAAATTTACGGAGCATAATTAATTACAAAATTGACGTTCATTTCAATCTGGCTTGATTATAATTTGTTCAGAAAATTAACGAACTAACGTCAGTTGTGAAATTCACATTGTGTCGACATTAAACCACTTTTGAATGAACACAATTACATTCTTATTGTTCCTAATAACCTACAAAAATTTGAGGTAACAATTATTATTTATATTCGCTGTAAAAATTACAGTTGGAACTTTTAAAATAGCATATTCACGAATTTATAACAGGGATGGAATAACGTTTTAAATCGTTACGTTATTGTATAATGTTATTTATTATTTGTTTTCGTTACATAACGTTATAAATACCATTAAAAAAAATGAATTGTTACGTTATGTAACGTTATATAACGTTATATAAATTATGATATACAGGGTGTTTCTTAAATAATGCAAAAAATCGGGAGGTGATTCCTTATCGAAAATTAAGTGGGGTCTTTAATATAAAAATTTTTCCTTAGGCGTCTCCTTTCGGAGTTACACCCCCCCTAAAGGAGATCGGTAAAATTAGGTTTTTATTTTATTTCTCAAATTTGGATATATGTAGGCGAAAGGTTTGCCATAGTAATATTTTCAATCAACTTCCACCTTCACAGGAGGCTGAAAAGTGCGACTACTGTTGGTTTTAATCAGAACTTTTTGGTGAGATGAAATTTTGCAATTAAACTTTTTTTGTAAGTTTGATTTATTCAGAACCTTTTTTAATTGTTTAGTTTTTCTCGTAAATCCTACAGTTTTGAGTAAAAAATTAAATAAGTGATTATGATGTTTATGTTCATATTGGGTAGAATTGACGGGCGTTTTAGCGTTGTCGCCGCGTAAACGTCAAAATGAATTACACCCGTCACTTCTACCCAATATGAACATAAACAAACCATGGTAACCACCAAAATGAATAGTTTTATATTAGAATATCTGATGGTTCATGTTCATTCATATAATGTTGTACTCAAAAACTGTAGGTGTAACGAGAAAAGTTGAAGAATAAAAACAACTGCTAAATAAATCAAGTTTTCAAAAAAAAAATTGCTAGATTTCAACCCACCAAAAAGTCCCGATAAAAAAACCAACAGGGGTCGCACTTTTCAGCCCCCTGTGAAGGTGGGAGATGATTAAAAATATTACTATGGGAAACCTTTTAATAAGTATAAAACATCTACCGAATATCATTGTCCTACATTTATCCAAATTTGAGAAATAAAATAAAAACCCAGTTTTACCCATCCCCTTTAGGGGGGTGTAACTCCGAAAGGAGACCCTAAAGAAAAAAATTTTATATGAAAGACTGCTCTTAATTTTCAATAAGGAATTACCATTATTTAAGAAACAACCTGTATAAAAATAATTTTTATTTGTAACTCTGAAATTATTTTTGGGATCTGTAAATGTAAATTTAAAAAACAGTACAAAATTACGTTGAGATATTTTATTTTCATTTTAATTTCTAAAATAATAGACAAAATATTATATTCTGAAAGTAAAAGGATCGTCACATAAAAATTTAATTTATAGAGAATAACGATACAAAATAACTTTTAATGAAACGTTATCGGTTATTATAACGTTATATTACGTTATAAAAATATCGTTACGTTATTGTATAAAAAATTATAGTTCAATCGTTATTATAACGTTATCGGGTATCGTTACGTTACGTTTTCCATCCCTGATTTATAATGTTAAAATTCAAGGGTTATTACCAACAGTGCACTTTTGACACAATTTAGTAGACATATTTTTTCTTAAAGTGATTAAAGGAGCTATATTTAGCTTCGCGATATCATCATCTTTAAAATTAAATTAATTTTTAACGAGTGATAGGGATAACTCATACATCATTAAAAGTATGTTACCTACTGATACAGTTTTCAAAGCTTAGCTTCAAGTAGGATTTTGTGTCCATATTGGGAAGGAGGTCAGTTGCAATTAAGAAAGTAATCGGTGTCTTTTTACGATCCTTGTGAGTTTCAGTCAATGTTTTCCTCGGGTAAATTGGATTAAAACCTAACAGCTAATTCAATTATACGGACACAATAGCCGTTTATGCGGCAAAGATAAAACGTGAAACGGGTCTGATATGTATACGTTACTGCATACAAACCAAAGCGTTACCAACAATTGAACCGTTTATAATTCACGTTAACACTTGGTTTATTATTATCTCGTTCCTCGAGATTGGCATAAATCCAATAAAGTGTCAGATCCACGATTCCTTAATGAAAAACAAGATTATTTTGTAATCCAATACTTTTATTTTAGAGGAAAATTTGAGAAAAGCTCGATATCTATTTTTAATGGCTCTCAAATCCATTTAATCCGTTTGGACATTTCGCAATTATCGACTGTCAGTAATGTTCAAAATGGGGACGATATGCCCGACAAAGTAATGTTATAATTATGAGTACATGACACAAATAAAACCTAACTGCATTTTGCTGTACAGGGTGGTTCAAATTCGATGGGATTACATGGGTATCTCGCTTAATATTCAAAATATATGAACGGTTAAATTATCAAAAATGCGCAGTTTTTTAAGGCAAACTCAGAACAGTTCTAAAAACTATTTTATCATTTTCGGTTTTTGAGTTATTAGCGAAAAACTGTTATTCTGTTATATTTATAATGTGTCATATCTCCGTTACTGTGGTTATGTTGTTAATATCGAAAAAAATTAGGAAGATTATTTATAGTTATTTGTATGTAGCATTTGATGGTAATAAAATAAATGTTTTTACGCTCTCCATTAAAAAGTTACCTTATTTTTAATGAAACTTTAGTTGGCTATGACTAATTATTTTGTTTTATCCAAATTAATTTCTAAACCATTTTTTAATTTTTCTTTTAACTACTTTACCATAAAGTTTAGATCTTTCTCATTATTATGGTAATATTTACCTATATGTAGCACATCTCCGTTATTGTTATTAATTTCGAAAAAAATTAAGGAGATTGTTTGTAGTTATTTGAATGTAGCTTTTAATGTTACTAAAATAAATATTTTTACGCTCTTCGTTAAAAAGTAATGACACAAACTTACCTTTTGTTAAATGGAAGCTATATTTGGCTATGACTTATTTAAATTCCTTATTTTTTTCTTATTATTATGCAATATCAGGGTTGAGCAGATTTAAATCAATTGATTTAAATCACGATTTAAATCATGATTTAAATCAAGTGATTTTAAAAAAAAATCATTGATTTAAATCAAGTGTTTTTTTTTAAATTATCAATTTAAATCACAGATTATATAAGTAGATAAAATATAATATTTATAATAAAACAAAATTGTATTACTATTAGTAATTAAATACACGAAATGGTGAATAAACCATATCAATTTGCTCTTGTAAATTTGCTCTTGTAAAGTAATATTCAAGTTTGTGACGTTAGCGAAGTGAACAGTCACTTTTTTCAATTTCCACGGCACTATTGCTTCAATGACGATTTGAAGAAAAATGTCGAATATCTCGAAAAGTATGAGTTTTGGGTATAGGACATACTTAACAAACAGGGCCTATCACGGGGGGGAGGAGATGGGACTAATTCCCGGGGCCCGGTGTTGCCAAGGATGCCCGGATTCGAGCTAATACACAATATTTTGTTTACAAATACTGTAAAAAAAAATCGTATTTTTAATACAGAATTACATTGTCTATATCAAAATTCGAGTCTTAAATTTATACCTTTCTAAGAGGAAAGGGGGGCCCGTTTGTTGCTCTCCCGGGGCCCGAATTTTCTGTGAACGGCCCTGTTAACAAAATATGAAGCTCTTTTAAAGACAAATTCGATGACAAAAAAATACAAGGGTTTGCATTTGAAAAAATCGAGTTACGAGCTTTTCAAAATCATGGAAGTTGCCACCTATTTATAAACACCCTTGTATGTGTGATTCAAATTTTTTCATATCGAGCGAACAGAGAAATTTTTTCTGCATTTCCATACCAAATTACAACTCTGTACTTCAAAACAACTTGAGGAGAATTTTTTAAATAAAGACTTAAAACCTTGAATAATTTAGAAAACCTGTAGTATTTTATATTGATGCAAAGCTAAAATTAAGGCGCTCAAAAATATTAAATACAAAATTGGGTGTTGTATTTGAAATATATAAGTTGCTATTAGTTCCAGAAAGGTGACTCACCCTGTATATTTGAAAATATTTTTATTGTGTTGTTTAGAAAAAACTGTATAAAATAGTATTTGAAGCAACTTCATATCTCAAGCCGTTTAGCCACAATCGATTTTTTTGATTTTTTTAAAAAAATCATGATTTTTATCCACCCTGTGCAATATAGAGACCTTAAATGATATTATAAAAATGAAATTAGATGATAATATTAAAAATTGAATTTAAAATAAACTTGGGCACTAATATAGGGTGATCAGACATCCCGATTTTTCGGAATTTGTCCCTATTTTTCGTTCAATGTCCCGATGCCCCCAAGATGTATTTTCGGGACTATTGTGTATTGTGTGTCCCGATTTTCAAATACTATAATTTTTAGTTATCGTATATAGACAATTCACAATAAAATGTTGATATTTCTTGATATTTCTTGAAAGTCCTTTGGAAAATCTATTTTTTTGTCTATACATGTCTGCTTAGAAGAAATCTTCCATGTGCTCAAAGTATGTACGATAAAATAATATGATAATATACAGGGTTATTCAAATTCGAGGCCCACCATGGGGATCTCGCTTATTATAATAGCTAGAGTATAGGTTTAAATTTGGCAAAGTTGCTAAATTTGATGCTCATTGATAGTCCAAAGAGAAATTGGAAATATCTCAAACGGTATCCGAGAAAATTAGGAAAAACTGGAAAATGCGATTTTTGAAAATCGTCTATAACTTCTTTGGAATTTGAAATATTTTAAATGTGTAAAGACATTGCCCAAGCAACTTTTCAAGCCGAATCGAATGGTGGTCACAAATTTTTGCTAGATCGATTGGTTTTTGTTTTATGACAACCAACTTTGTTTTTTCTTATGGGCACAATTTTTGCTATTTACATAATCAAATAGCATTAATTTTTCTGAATTCATCGATGTATCACACATGGTATTTTACTTCTACATTAATTGTCAAATTTGAAAAAAAACGTTTTTAACAATAACAACTATAAATCAGGTAGGCCGGTCATTGTAGTTTATGTTGTTTCCATGACAACCAATCAACAAAGTTTTGAAAGTCTATTACTTGTCACATTAATAAATTCGTAAATATCAACTGTAATAACGAAGAAAAACGCGATATGCTCCGAATTTTTTATACCGTTTTTTTAAGTTTTGTTATACTTTATCACATGCTTTATACAAACTTACTCAAGTTTCTGTTTAACATAGAAAAATTGTGTTTTTTCTGGATATGTTTGTAATAAAAATGTTTTTTTTAATTGTTATCTGAAACCGTTCTGCCATTTTTTTCTCTAATTTTGGCAAAAGCCTCATATTTCCCTATGTTTCTGTCCAACGAACAAAAATATGTGTGCGAGGGTTGTCTTCTATCTGGATATGTTTCTGCATATCGTTGACTTGACAGTGTAGAGTTCCTATTCAATGAATAAAAAATTAAAGTTCATTTTTACGAATTTATTAATGTGACAAGTAACAGACTTTTAGTTTGTTGATTGGTAGTCATGGAAACAACATAAACTACAATGACCGACCTATCTGATTTATAGTTGTTATTGTTAAAACCGTTTTTTTTTTCAAATTTGACAATTAATGTAGAAGTAAAATACCATGTGTGATATCTCAATGGATTCAGAAAAATAAATGCTATTTGATTATGTAAATAGCGAAAATTGCTCCCATAAGAAAAAACAAAGTTGGTTGTCATAAAACAAAAACGAATCAATCTAGCAAAAATTTGTGACGACCATTCGATTCGGCTTGAAAAGTTGCTTGGGCAATGTCTTTACACATTTAAAATATTTCAAATTCCAAAGGAGTTATAGACGATTTTCAAAAATCGCATTTTCCAGTTTTTCTTAATTTTCTCGGATACGGTTTGAGATATTTCCAATTTCTCTTTGGATTATCAATTAGCATCGAATTCAGCAACTTTGCCAAATTTAAACCTACACTCTAGCTATTATAATAAGCGAGATCCCCATGGTGGGCCTCGAATTTGAATAACCCTGTATAATATAAATAATAAAGATAAGATATATTTTTGATGACACTGTGATGGATGTTCCCAAAGTGATGATTTATTTTGGTGTATTTAAGTGTCTTTAAAAAAATTATATTCTGGCACAATAGTTTGTCCATTATTATACAAATGCATGCCTATAAAAAAGTTAAATTATCTTACGCGATTTCTTAAATACATAAATTTGTGTAATAATGAACATAATTATCATTGTACAAAAAATAATAAAATTCACCAAAGAAGAGTCACTTTTTGGGACACTCTTTTTTTTTTAATTTTTGAAAATCGGTGTACCCGATCTGGTCACCCTCCTACACTAATAAGAAAGCCAAAACAAAGGAAAAAGACGCAGGAGATGAGATTTTTAAGAAGAATTGAAAGATGTAGAGTCTACATTGTAGACCAATAGATACACTGATAAAATCAGAAAAAGCCTACGAGTCAAGGACATCAAGAAAAATATGCAAACACACAATTAAGATGGCTGAGACATCTACTACGCACGCCAGCAAGCAGGTACGCAAAAATGGTATGAAAAACAAAGTTTGAAGAGAAACAGTAGAGGAAGACGAAGTAAGGCAGACTGGAAGAAAGAAGAGTCAGCCGGAGAGATGTACCACAGTTAGCCAATGATAGACAAAGATGGAGAAACATATTTTCTATTTTCATTATTTACGGAAATAAAAATCCTGCCACATCGAAAAGTGAAACATATTGTAGGATAAATACGATGTTTTACCATTCAGTTTATATTACACAACGAATTTTAGCCAAAATAACAATTGAGCAATGATTAATTAAATTGTGATATGTCATATAAGCCCACTGTAATTTTGAAAAAATTGCTGCTCCCAAAACACACATTCTGATCGGAAATTCACGGCCACTTAAAAAAGATAGCACAAACTTAATAGATAAGGAACATGATGCAACTGTAACCTTGCCCTCATATGATGCAGACGGATCTCTTGTTTTAACATACTCATACAAAATACAAACGTACTGTTATATTGTCGTAGTCTTTTTATGCAGGCAACGTTTTTTGCATGTAATATGACACATTTCATGTAAGCTTTGTTCTGCATGCTGCACTCAGTTGCACTTTCTTTGTGTTTGCAAATGCTTACGAATTTCACATTGCACGGGAAATACTGTTTTAAAAGAGCACATACATTCATTCAACACAAAACCTAAACAAGGTAGAATGCGGAAAATGTGTACTTCCTAAAATTAAATTCTCATAAAATTAAATGGATTCTTTACTTTAAATTTATGCTTTTGAGTGTGAAATTGCATTTTGCATAATGAGCCACGCAAACAGTCGTGTCAACAACAATTTCACAATTATCAGAGGTCTATGCGAACGTGTTTTGAACGAGATTATATTTTTTTACAAATAAATGGTAGTCTAAACCAGTGTTTCTTAAACCTTTTTCTTCGCGACCGACTTTCAAACCCAAAAAATTGTCGCGACCCAACAAAATTTTGTTACTTCAAAATGATAATATTAACCATTTATAACTATGGAATGGATCCGAACCGAACCGGAACTGGAACAAAAACCGTAACGAACCGGTACATTTTTCATGAAACGTGAACCGAAACAAAATCGTTTAGTTAAAAAACAACAAAACCGCAAAATCGAACCGAACCGACTGGTGAGAACCGGTTCAATTCGGATCAAATATATTTTTTTATGACACTGCATAAATATGCATAAAAATTTTATTTTCGTAATTTTGACTATAATACATTTGACCAAAAATAGAAAAATTTCAGACAGTTATATTGATACATATACATCGTCATCATAAACATTTTTGCATAATGTATAGGTACATTTTAACATTTCCTATTAGAAATAAAAGACATTAAACCGGAACTGGAAATGAACCGTTGGCACCGAACCGGTTGCCGAATCATTATAAAATAAAAAGCGGTGGTTCTGAACGTAAACCGAAAAATTTAAATTTATCGAATCGGTAACCGAAACTGAACCGTTTTTTGCGGTTCGGGTCCCTGTTTATAACCGCTATTATGTTTATAATTATAAAAACACAAATATTGAATTTGCTATTAAATTTATTTATGAACTAAAACTCAAATCTCATTACACAAAACATTGCCTTTAAAACAGGGCATGAAACTGGTTTTTGTAAACCGGTTTAAAAAACCGGTTAACCGTTATTTTTTGTCAGAAAAAGTGATTTTTAATCGAACCCGAAATCGTTATTTTTAAAGGCAAAAAGAACGGTAACCTTTAACCAAAATAATAAAAAACCGTTTTTTTTAACATCTCTTTTTAATAAAAATTACGATGAAAAATACAAAATCTGTATTATATGCGATTAGTTTACCAGAAGTCATTACTGCACGCTTGATTGTACATTTATTATAAAATTATAAATAAATAATATCTTTTCATACTTTGCATTCCTAATCTAAATAATTTTAAAAACCGGTTCATTTAACCGGTTTTTTAAACCGGTTTATAATTTAAATCGGTTTTTTACACTAAACCGGTTTTTCTACGAATAAAACCGGTTTTTCAACAAAAACCGTTATAAAAATAAGGTTCTCGATTTCGGTTAACCGTTAACCAATTTTTTTTTCGGTTTCGAGCCCTGCTTTAAAATAAATAAAATATTAATTTCCGGCTTGGTTAAATAAGAAAAACCTTATTAATAGTTTCAATATGGTTTGTCACCCAAAATAAAATTCTCGCGACCCACTTTTGGGCCGCGACCCACAGTTTAAGAAACACTGGTCTAAACTTTGACTAAAGCATAAGTCAAAATTCGGGTGGTAACTGATAAATATATGGGTAAAATTGAAACATTCCGACATAACTAGTATTACAATTATTAAAAGTATAAAATAGTTCTCGATTCCATATTTCATCTAATTTTCCATAGAATACCGGCTACGATCTGTGTAAAGTGCGTAATGAAATATTTTTCGTTTATGCTTCGTTCACAAATACCTAATTTAAGTCTGTTTACATTAGTAACAGAGGGTAAGGTTCAAGGTTGGTTACAGATTTTTTTAGCAAATAATCAAAATAAACGTAATAGGTTTGTTTTCATATAAAAAAAAGATTTAAACCTGACCCTCGTTCATTTGGTCAGTAACAGACGGTTAGGGTAAAGGATGGTCAGTTTTTTTTAAATTAATAAGAAATTAAAGGTAATAGGTTTGTTTTTAAGAAAATAAAAAGCTTTTAGCGATCTTTACCTCAACTTCATTTGCTATTTTAATATCAATAATGTAGTCAACTTTGAACAGTCTGCTGAAACCTATTTAGTTCCTTAAGTTATAATCTTCGGCCTGTGTCTATTTATTTTATACTTTATTTTGTACAATTAGTTATTTTATGTAATAACCAGGTATTGTAAGTAATAACTAGTTAAAGTATCAAATAATTCAAATATTCTATCCTTTTACTACCGAGACCCGGTATTTCATGAAATACCGACATTCCACGCTTTAACGGTAACATGTTTTAAAAATTGTAAATAAAAGAAAACGCTCGTGTTTCTTAGGCAGGTCTTCATCTTCAATTTTAAGAAAATGACAGTACTGTAACTTTATTGATTACAATTTACGACTTAATATAAAAATTGTTGTGTGCTCCCATGATTATTTCATTCACTTTTGTTGCGAACACATTTGTTGTTATCGTTAAATTTAATATAAACAATAATCCAACCGTTTTTACTGATAATTTTACCAGTATTTACGTAAACAGTATTTACAAATGTGTACATCAATTTGGGTCATTTCAATGACATTGAACACAATTAGTTGGCATTAAATTAGAATTAAACGACTAGAGATGTAAATTTCGCGAAACTACTGAAATTGCCCGCTTTTTTGCATGTGGAAGCTTATTTGGTAAAATATTTGTGACATGTGCAGGCGTCTCATCAAAACCACAATACAGTGTTTAATTGATTACAATTTTTTTAAGTCGTATGCATGCTTTTAACAAAAAGCTTAAAGAAGACGCTTTTTTTTTTGTAATAAAAGAAAACGTAGATTGTCAATTTTACAAAAAAATACTGCAAATTGTATATACATTTTTTTTTTTTAATTATAATTGCGCCATAAAAATATTTGTTTGATTGTTTTAAACCCATGTAAAAGTGTTGTTTCCATTATGCAATATTAAAAAAAATTAAATGGAAAAAATAGTTTTTTTGTTATTATAAACAAAATTTAATATACTTTTGTTAATAACTGCACGTCAACTTTTTCAAAAAAAAATTGTTTTGGCTTGATTTAATTATAAAATACACAATTATTAATTTTTAACTTACCTTATCTTTTTATTTAATGCAGTAAGGACAAGTTTTTATAGCACTATAAAACTTCAAAAACATTCACGAAACGACGAACCGCTGTGCTTTTTGAATCCTGCCTCATACGTTTCTGATAACAAACTAAACGCGACGCTAAGCGTTGGGTATAGCGCCGTCACGCGCCCGCGTCACGTACAAGTAACCGCTCTCACTCACCAGTAGCTTTGAAGTAAATTGAATTTCCTATGCATTTAGGGATTTCATAGTGTATTCAGGAGATACTCACCAAATCTGTTGAAATTTGTAGGTAATGTTCTGGACGTAAAAGGTTGTCGCATCTGTTTAATGAAACAACATACCTATGTATGTCGCAATTTAGATGCTTTCTTGAAATTCGTGGACCCTTCTTGTAGTCGTAACTATAATGCATTAACCCAATGCTTTCCAACCTGTGTGCCGTGAGCATCCTTCAGGAGTACCGCGAAAATATTATCAGTAGTAATATAACATGTGCTGTCAAATTAACGTATGTTATTTCAAATTTTACAAGCAATGTCAGAGTGGTGCGTCAGGGGTGTGGTTTAACCTATATTAAAATAACGCTACTGGTCGCCGAAATTCGTCAAAAAATTATCAAGACCCAAGCATTTCATTCCCTCTCCAAATTTGAATTTTCGACCATCACAAACTCAGATTTCTTAGAAACGACCAATAAACGCATGAAAATCTGTTAATTGCGAAAAGGATATAATCAGTGTATGTTTATGTTTATTGATCTTTTTTAGGAAATCTGAGTTTGTTATTGGTCGAAAACGCAAATTTGACAGGAGGATCAACATCTGACAGAGGAATGTAAAATTATTACCGTGTAATTGGTAGTCTCTAGAAGATTTAAGATTAGTAATTGGTTGAAAACACAAATTGACAGGTGAAATTTTCATTAAAAAAATAAATACACTTTTACGTATGTCCGAATTCCGAGTAACATGAACAAATGCAATATTTTTCTTACTTAATCAGAAACCTATTTTCGAGTCCTACAGGCGTACTTAACAAACAGACACTTCATGATAAAATTCCACGAGAAAACAATAGAGCTACATCCTGTACAATCGGGGGTACCGCAGGGCACTGTTCTTGGACCGATATTATACTTTTTCTAAACTGCGATATTCCAGCTTCTTCGAATACTATCACGGCTACGTTTGCCGATGACACGACAATTCTGGCAACAAGTAAAATACCTGCGTATGCGTCCGAAAATCTACAAACAGCACTAGATGCCATCCAGGGTTGGCTAAAAAGGTGGAGTATCGAAGTAACGAAACTAAGTGACAGCATTTGACTTAACATTAAGAAAAGAAACATGCCCAAGCGTTAGTTTAAATGGAAAACTTCTTCCTCAAGCAGTAACCGCTAAATAACTAGGGATGCACTTGGACAGTTTAATCTGGAAGCATCATAGTTTTATAAACAGGAAGCAGCTAGGATTAAAATTTATAAAACTTTTGTGCCTAATTGATAGAAATTTAAAACTCTCCTTGGACTACAAATTAATGGCAAGACAATCCTCAAACCTGTGTGGACTTATGGTGTGCAGTTGTGGGGAATCGCGAGTGCTTCAAACATAGGAATCATAGGAACATTTTAATCAAAAACGGTATGAACAATAGAAGACGCAGCTTAATGTATTAAACATTAACACACTATGATCAAACAATAATTTGCTTTCGTCTACAAAAACAAAATTTCGTGGTTTAGGAATTGAATTTTTTTTTTTAAGTACAAAAGTGCTTTAGATATTATAGCATAGAATAAAATAATGTCGAAGTTTTTTTTTCTCTCATAACTTTTTTGTCTTAATCATTAGAGCAATTTTATTTGTACTTTCTTAAGGTACTTTTTAATGGAGAATGTAACTGTTATTTTAGTTATTTTTAACACCTACCATTTTTGAGATATTACTCCTAACTTCATTTTTTCTTAAGGGCCGCTAAGTTGGCTATGGAATATTTGAATGTGCTTTTTTATTAGAATTCTATAGTATTGTTGTGTAAATCGATAGTTTTTGTAGCAAATTTGTTATCACATAATTATGGGCACATTTACAACTAGTAATTAAAAATTTTATATGTTAAAATGCTATACTTTGCAACAGAAACTGTGTAAAATAGATAATTCTAATTAATTATTGATTTGTTTTGGATTTTTGGTTGGTTTCTTAAAAAAACCATATTCTTTTAAATTTATTTCCAAATTTCTGTAATTTCGCACCCCTCGTTGCGTTTTCTCGGGATATAGCTCTTAGTTTATTCGCTCAACTTTTACACAGTTTTTATGGTAAAGAATGTAGCATTTCAACATGTCAAATTTTTCGCTATTTTTAAATATAGCCATCATTATAACAATTACTACAAAGACTATCGAATTACACAACAATAATATGAAATTCTAATAAATGATACCGAAGACAAATGGTAACTGTCATTTGACATTTAATTGGTTATTTTTTGTTTTTATTTTCATAAATAGCGTGATAAGAAATGGGTAAAATACCGGTTTTCTTGATTTTGTGACTTATTTATAAAAATAGATATAGCAAATAGCAAGCAATATCTCATTTAAAAGAGAAAAAAGCACATTTAACTATTCCATAGCCAACTTCACGGCCCATAAGAAAAAATGAAGTTAGGGGTAATATGTCGAAAATGGTAGGTGTTAATAAAAATCTAAAATACCAGTTGCATATTAAAAAGTACCTTAAGAAAATACAAATCATATTATTCTAATGATTAAGACAAAAAAGTTAGGTGAGAAAAAATAAATTCGACATTTTCATATTTTTTGCTATAACATCTAAAGTAGGTAAGAGAAATTTTGTACTTTTAAAAATTGATTGTGGCTCCTCTCATACTAAGGAATAATTCATCTAATTTAAACAAACCTGTATCTCTTATAATAAACGAGATCCCCATGCTGGAAATGTAATCTGGAACACCCTGTATATTGGTATACTGTTGTCACAATGTCACATCAAATTAAACAATTCTTTCAAATTTTTAAGGGTATTAAAGAGATTATTGAGACAGGTCACCAGCCGGTTTTTGAATATTATTTCATAGCTTGTATTAAAATGTGTAATTAACTCAGTGTGCAATTTCTTCCATGTGTAATTTTTGCTGTATAATTTTATCTCGTGTAATTATTTAATCAAATCATGTAACGATTCTTAGCTTCAAATGAGATGAAAAGTAAGAAAAGCATAGATTACGGACGGTCGTAGAATTTAACGTAAATGAATTCACAACATAGATACAAGCTCGTGTTCAAAAATTGAGTTTTTTTATTTTAATTTATGCTTTATTTGATATTTGCTGAACACCATTAAAAGAATTAAATGTCCACAATATTATATTTAAGCCACTAATCTACAGATTGCTTTCACA
This sequence comes from Elmis aenea, assembly GCA_947652605.1. Taxonomy (NCBI): domain Eukaryota; kingdom Metazoa; phylum Arthropoda; class Insecta; order Coleoptera; family Elmidae; genus Elmis; species Elmis aenea. The sequence continues at coordinate 15,154,767 of OX393581.1, read as the reverse complement.
AAAAAAAAACTTAAACTATTACTACTTAACATAAGCTATTTATTATGTATTTGAGCTTTTTATTTTTGTAAAAAATGAAAGAAAACCCTTTAAAAACTTATTGTGACAGTGGGGTGGGTTTTCTGATTATTTACTTTGTCTAAAAACTATGGTTAAGATCATATTATTTTTGTTACCAATTTAGTGCTTTATAGAATTTATAACTATAATTTAAAAGTTTACAGTATTATATAATAAGATATTTTAAGCATTAAGTATTAAGTATTAAGTATAACAAACATCAAAAACAGGGGTTTGGAGCGGAGCACGGAGCAGTGGAGCAATGGGTTTTTGCCCGGAGCAGGAGCGGAGCCCGGAGCAAAGAATTTTGATTGCTCCACTGCTCCAGTTTTTATGTACAATTTTTGAAAAATCTACTTTTTTCTTCTTTTTTTTCAACGTTTAAAGATCAATAATTGGTTTTTTCAAACATTTATTTAACTTCGCTTGTTTGTTAAGGTAAAATATTGTTATTTTTGACCAACTTCTACATATCCGATAAAATTATAACTTTGTTTTAAAAAACAATTTTTTTAATGTTAACAATATATGGAGCACGGAGCGGAGCTGGAGCGGAGCCGGAGCAGGCATTTTGATGTCGAAGCGGCGCTGGAGCGGAGCAATTAAATAATTGAGCTGCTCCAAACCCCTGATCAAAAATACAACTAATTTTAAGTATCATAAATGTATTAAAAACTATTGGTATGTTTCAAGAAATTTAATGATTTCTTTGGCCGCGGGGCGATTCATCAGTTTCATAGCGACAACGGCGACATCTATTGGTTTCAGTCCGTTGTTATCCCGTTCGTTAATGTTGGCCCAGTGTGCTAGCAACATCTTCACAATCCTTAAATGGCAATACTGAGCTGCATAATGGAGGGCCGTCGCACCAAAAACGTTTTTTGTGTTGACATCGGCCTCGTTCGCTAATAATAACGACACCACCTTATAATATCCTTCGGCTGACGCTAAATGTAATGCGGTATTGCCCGAATTATTTCGCACATTTAAATTCGCCCCTTTAAAGACAAGCAAAGCAGCAATATCTGCGATTCCAGCATTACAGGCGTAGTGCAAAGCAGTGAAGTTATGCTGTTTGGTTGGAATATTGACATCAGCACCAGCCGACACAATTAAAGACAAAGAGTTATAATTGTTACATATGGCTGCGTAATGTATGGCTGCCAAACCGTTACTGTCTATCATGTTGACGTCTTCGTTTTGCAGAAGTTTAGTTATCTCTTCAATTTTGCTACTAAAAAGTGCTTCATAAAACGGAGTTAATTTCCACTTATTCGATCTATTGAACGACTTCTGGGATGACAAAAAAGACACTGCAGCAACATGCGAGTTGGTGGATGCCAAAAAAACGGGACTGGTGCCATTGCTGGTTGTTTTATTAACATTAGCACCATACTTCAGCAGCTGAGACAAAATATTCGTATAGCCATACACACTAGCATAATGAAGAGCGGTTATTTCGTAAATATCCACAGGTTTGTTCAGTAGGTTTTTCAAATATTTCCGGTTACCTCTTTTTGCGTTAGCTCCGATACATGCACTGTACCAGTTTGTGTTAAAACGGCCGTTATCAATGATGTTATTTATAATACCTTTAAGAAGAGACGCATAGCCGTATCTAGCGCAATAATACAAGCAAGGCTGAATGTTCTCAACGGGCACATACTCGTGCGCATGATTTTTTTTCAATATTGCATCGGCTATCGCAAAGGAATTCGTTTTAAGAGCATAGTCCAAAGGAAAAATCCCTAGAATTTTATCAGCGACAAATTCAATTTCTTCACTAAGAAGTATACCGCTAATGTCCTGTATGATATGCTCAGAACTTTTCAATTCGTGTATTTCTGGGTCAGGTAATGCCCCGGCTTCAGGCATGGGGTGTCTGAGACCCCACGCGCCTACCAAATGTAAAGGAGTTTTACCACCAGCATCACGACCGTTAACTAAATTTCGATTGGACTTAATAAGGGCATTAACTTTAACAATGTCGTTATTTAATATAGCCGTGTGTACCTCGTAACCTTTTGCTAAAATTCTATCAAAGACGTAACGTAGGACATCATAATTTGGGCCTAATGTTTTCTGTATTAAATTAATGGCGATTGTTCTGTTTTCATTGTCGTAATTTTCCACTAACCATTGGGCCGCTAAATACTCAGCAAAAGTTCTGTGTATAAAAGTTACTGTGGGACCATCCACTGACAAAATAATTCCAATTTTTTGTAACAAAGCAAGTTCCTGTCCATTCTCTTTAAATTTACTAAGATGTTTTTCACAGATTTCCTTTACATCATCGTCTTCAAACAAAAGTTTTAAAGCAAATAGTTTGTGGTATTTATTATAAGTGGCAGTTTTTTCTTCAGCGTATCGGTAATCAAATTTTTCCGCAAGTATGTTAGTTTTCTTGGCAATAAACTTATCGTACAAGTCAAGTAAATCTAAAGTACTGTTAATGTTTAAGTTTCCCGTGGCGATGTATTCTTGACACTGTTTCATAAACACCTCTGATAAGAGCATGCATTGTAACGGAACGCCTGTGAAGTCGTTTTGCCAATCTTTAAAATTGATTTTGGCAACTTCAAGAAGTTTTTCGATAAATTTTTTTACAAGAGCATAATCGGGGCTGTCTTCGTCAACAGAAAGTTCTTTACAATAATAAGTGATGAGGAATTGCACTTGGTCGTCTCTTGAAAATGGATTTAAGTTAATGGCAGAAGCGTCCAAACAATTTTCTAAATGATTTTGCATAACAGGGCGCGTCGTTACCCACAATCTTAATCCTTGCTCATGTAAACATGTGATCATATCTGTAACTTTTTCTTTGAAAACCGGCGCAATCTCATCGAAACCGTCACCCAAAATAAAGACGCGATGGTGTCTTAAATAGTTTTGAAATATTTTGCGATTAAATTCAGTATAGCAACTACACTTACTCAATATTTGATCACTAAAATAAACCAACAATTTTGCAGCATCGTTTTTCATCGTTTCAAAATCAGGGCTTACGTAAAAATCCGAGTAATCGTTGAAACTAATTCTAAGCACCCAATAATAGTGGCTTATGTTAGTTGAAAAATAATTCATTAAAATGGATTTTCCCATACCAGGACCAGCACTAAAAATAACAGTTTTGTTCTGTAATAAAGCTTCATTACTCATAACCAAGTTTTTGTTTGTCTCTCTATTAGTTTTGTACGAAGCAATTTTTTTGTAGCCACCGTTAGTAGCTAACCATTCAAGTTCGTTTGTACTTTCGTGAAAAACTAACTTATGAATTATTGTTTTCCGCGGATTTTCTTCTACAATGCTTTCAAAACAATCAAACGGTGTCAAAATAATTCGGCATTTATCTAGTTGTTTGTGTTGTTCGTTAAAATTTATAATGCTTTTGATGTAAGAACTACAGATTTGTATATTTTGGCCTTGCGCGGCTTTTTTAAATGCGTTTTCGTTATCGCATCGTATTACAAAAATATCGGTCGAGTTTTCCATGTAATTTCTGTCAAGTATTTTAAGTTCTAGTATTATTTTGGATATGGTCTGGTTAATATATAATGGGCATAAGCTACTAAATAAATTTCCAATGTTAAACTGATTGGATAATATAGCAATTATGTCTTTAACAGCTAGTTCTTGCAAATTATCTGCTATATCTACGATGCTGCGTAATTGCAAAAGTTTTCCTTGCAATGTAATATTTTGTTCTAGTATTAAATCTTTATAATTTTGTTCCAAGTCTGACACATACCTAAACGTAAGCATATCACTACGGTTTTTCAACTCGCTTTGAGTAAAATTCAAAATAATTACTCTAATTGGATTTTGGGAGAGATTTAAAATATTCAAAATATGTTCGTAATCAAATTTTGATTTGACTTCTAATATAACTGGTAATTTTCCAGTTTTCCACAATTCGTTGTATGTGTCTAAAAGACGAGTAGTTTTGGATGTTGTTTTACCATCTTTATTAAAAATTGTTTTGGTAATAGGTTTAGCCCACTGTAAGCCCCAAAAATCGTTGATGTTAAAGGTACTGTCACACTCGCGAATTAATTTTTCATAAATGTACTGAAATAAAAATCGACTAACGGAAGTGTCGTTGTCAAGTATTGTTAGTTTTTGGTTGGTTATAATTTCATGCCAAATTGATGTTTTCAAAATATCTTGATACTGGTGGTCTTCCTGGTAAAATTTGCTAGTATAGCTGTCCAATAAAATTTCTGTTAATTTTTGTAGCAAATTCATTCTAGTTAACAATTGAAATCCACCTAATTGTCCCTTACTCCACGACTTTATAAATTCTAGGTAGGCTCTTTTTAATTTTTTCAAGTCCTCATTCCCCTTACAAAAATTTTGAATTTCGTTTTCAATTAAAGTTTCTACTTTGCTGACGTCTCCTTGGTTAGTAAACAAATAAAAGTTTTCTAAAAAGTTTGTGACGTTATCTTCAAGATAATAGCTCAACCGGTCTTTGATATCTTCCTTCACTTTTTCAAAATTATTTTGTTTATTGCTTTGGTTTTCTAAATACTGATATAGATAGTCATCTATACTATCTTTGGATATTTGATCAAAAGATGACTTGCCTTCGACGATATTTGCTAGACTTGTAAATATTTCGCATAGTTTGGTTTGACTTAATTTATAGATTTCACCTTGAGGATTATGTAAAAATGGAACGAGAGCCTTATCGACGCTTTCTAAAAAACTGAAATTTTTGTGAATTGGTCTATTGGTATAAAGAATAACTTTCGTGGGAATATTTGTGCTATTGAACGTGGCGAAAATTCTTGAGTTTTTATTAGATTGAGTTTCCACGTTGCTTATAAATTCCTTGTAATCACTTGCATACTTTTTTAGCGAAATATCTCCCTTGTCTCCACATAGTTCGCCGAAAGAAATATTTCTTGGTGTGTTTTGATGTTTGGCTTGAATAAAATATATTTCTTCGGAACCTCCTTTGACTCTTCCTTGAACGACGACGTCATCTAACGCACCAAGTCCGTCCATATTAACTCCAATCCAAGCATCATCCATTTCAGGTTGTGAGCATTTTAGACTTATTAACGCCACCAAAGCTATTTCGTAATCTTTTCCTTTGTCGATGGTCCCCCCACGTATTTGATACGTCTAATAAAAACAACATCAGAACTCTTTAATTGCGATTCAGAAAAAGTTTCGTTTACAAAAATCTGAGCAAATGGCTTCAAACTTTTTATACAAATTATTTATGGCCAAATTAAGTATTATTAGCCCTTAAATAATATATTTAATTTTTCTTTTGGAAAAGTGAAATAGTCTTTGCACTTTTTTTGAACAAAAAATCAGCTTTTCTTAGTACTAAAGTAAATGACTTCAAACTTCGTATACACGTTATTTATGGCCAAATTAAGGATTATTAGCCCTTAAACAGAGCTGGGCATTACTTAAGTAATCTTTTACTTCAGTACTCATTCAAATAATACTTTTCCGGTACTTAAGACTTGTACAGCAGTACATTTTAAAATTAGTTACTTAGGACTTGAATCTCAAGTACTTCGGTGAAAATACTGGTACTTATTACTCGTATTAGTACCTACTTCAGTACCATAAAAATTACTTAAGTACTTTGTAAAATACTGCAGTATAGTGCAAAGTACTTAAGTACTTTTAGTGAACACAAGTAGGTACTTTTTAAGATATTAAGTTTTATAAGATAGGAACGGTGGTTTTCAACATGTTAAAACTTGTCTAAAGTTTTAAACACAACCTACATTGGGTGCATAGAATAGCTACAGTTGAGAAGGTTGTGTGTGTAGTAATACGGACAATAATTTTTTTAAATAAACAAATTTAACTCGGTAAGGTAAATCTTATCCTACAACATTTATTGTATTATATTGTGAATAATTCTTTAATTTTTGACTCTAAATTACTAAAATTTGTATAGTTAATTACTGATTTGAACCATGTATATTTTTCTTGTATGTCTCATGTATATAAAAGTTTAGCAGAAGTGTTCATAGTATACCGGGTGTAAACAAAGTGTGGTACACCCCCTTGTTCCTTTAGTTTTGATTTTAGATTAATAAAATTTTAGACATATAATATGTGCAAAAAAATTTTAATTTAATGACTGTGTAATTATTTTTCTACCACCGCAATGACATACAAACACGTAAACAAGCAATTGTTTGTTTTCACAGCGATCTTCCGTGGCACCTTTGGTTTTGTTTTGCAGTTATGCACAGTCTACTGCGATTAACGGGATCCCTTAATAAATCTTTACAATAATTTGTTTTTGAAGCAGACTCTTAATAAAAATACAAGTTATTGGTATCGATGAATTCTTTAGAAGATGATCCATTTAAATAACCGCTTGTACCAGCGTAGTTCCATTTAAAAAAATTGACTTTTAACCGATTCCGCAACCTTCAAAACCGATTAAAGTAACTTTAATGTCAATTAAAATTTACGAAGACGTTTTTTTGTCAATATTTGACATAACAAAACTCAATTTATGCAGACTTAATAAAAAAATAAATTTTCGTTCAAAAATTATTTGAGGTTATAAAAATTAACCAAAATAGTGCAGTTGTATCCAAAATCGCTTCCTCTTTCCAAAAATGTAAAAATATACAAGGTGTTCCGTTTAAAATAACAAAGTTGGGGTCATTTTCGGCGAAACCGGAAGTGAGACAATTGTGTGTATGTGCTCAAAAAAACTGTTTTTTTACACATGTTATATGTCTAAAATTTCATTTATCTAAAATCAAAAGTAAAGAAAAAAAGGGGGTGTTCCACACTTCATTTACACCCGGTATGTGCTGTGTGTCGCTCTTATCATTATATTAATGAAAAAACAAAACATTTTCAAAATAAATGAACAGTATATGCTTAATAGTGAAACCTCTATACTATAAGCACATCCAATAAACTACTCCTAACATAAATTATACGTTCAGTACCTATACATATACACTGTGTCACAAAAATAACGCCCCAAATGACAATTTATTGAGGTACAGTTTTTATAAAAATATAAAAGAAATACAAGTTTTTGCCTTACTAGGACTAGAAAATTAATTTTAAACAAATCTGTTTTAGTCTACCACACGCAGGGCGTTCAAAAATCGAAATATACATTTTCCCGTCGTAAACTGCCAGAAATGTACAATTTAGAGATAAATGTCAAAAGAAAACGGTTCAAAATCCACATTTAATTTTACCTGTGCAAAATTTTTAACTCCTTTTTTAATAAACTGTAATAATTTACTATTATAAAGTAATAAAAATTTACATATTCTGTAATATTTTTAATTTTAAGTGGTTGTTGACATCAAAAAGGGTTTTATACTAGTATAACATCAGTAATGCTGTAGTCTCTAAATAATATCTGCAAAAAGTACTTGAAGAGTACTTGAGAAATACCTAAGTACTTTTTGCAAGTAGATACTTGTACTTAAAGAACAAGTACTTTTAAAAATAGCGGTACTGGTACTTATGATCGAAGAACTTGTCATAAGTACTTAAGACTTAAGTAATTTTTGGCCTGTATTTACCCAGCTCTGCCCTTAAATAATATATTTAATTTATCTTGAAAAATGGAAAAACTGCAAAGGCTATTAGTCTGCACTTTTTTGACCATTAAATCGATTTTCTTCAAAAGTAAAGCAAAACGTCTTTAAACTTTGTATACAGGTTATTTATGGCCAAATTAGCACTTTTTTCGACCAAAATATCAATTTTATTAAAAACTAAAGCAAAAGGTTTCAAACCTCTTATAAACTGTATTTATGGCCAAATTAAGGATAATACCGCGATTTTTTATTTCCCGTGAAAAAATGGGAAACTTCTTATATACGTTATTTATTTAGCATTTTACTTAACCATATTTAATTAAAAACTTACATGCACTTAATATGTAACAATTTACTTACAAGTGGTTTGTATAAATTTTCAGAATTAACTGCAGTTACACTACCCATAGTTTTTTTTTTACAAGTGTTTCACATACATTCATTAACCAAAATATGTTAGCTGTTACTTCAAACAAATATTAAATGGATATGTCGATAAAAATTGAAACTTTATCAATGTTTCACAAATATAGGTAATTTCCTGGTCTTATCGGTGAACAAACAAATTGTAAATAAAATTTGCCTTTTTCAAATATGTACTGGATATTCATAATCATGTATCTACCAATAAAAAAATATTTTACACACCCATTTATTAGTTACTTAACATAATCGTAAAATTGAAAATCAATGTAATTTTTTAGAGCAGAAGTAATAAAAACTCTGAGATTAAAGGGAGATGGTTCAATTTTCGAATATTATATGTTGAAGTAAGAGTATTCGAATTTAGTCAGCTATATTGCTAGTAGAAGTACTTTAGAATTTGTATGAGCGTAAACAAGTACTCTTCAGGTATAAAATCAGATATCTCTTGCAACTAGTAGAGTAGTTGCTAATTGGATGATGGTCAACGAACCAAAATAAAGTTTAATATAAAATTAGGGACGTCCAATGAACATACTTTATTGATTAATTGGTCAGTGGTCAAACAAGTAGAAGCAATAAATATAAAAAAAATCTTTAACAACAAATTTGGAAACGACTTTACCAAATGTTTTTTTTTTGCCAATTTTTATCAATACTTTTTAATAGATTTAAATTTTTCTCCAATAATTTATTATGTAGGATAAAATGTAACAAGTTTGCCTATTAAAGCCTATAAAGGGTGCTAAAAAATTTTACTTTAAAAAAATTCTCATAAGATATTTTTGTTAATTATTACGAAATCATTATAAAAAATAACTTTGATAGTTAACACAGTTGGTCGAAAAACTAACGTAACGGATCAATATCTCGTCTTGTGACAACTTTACAAAAATATTGACAGAAACGGAAGTCTAAAATAATAATCATTTCACAACTTGGCTAAGGCAGAAAGAATTCCTTTCAAACTTGTAGGACAATGGTATCACAATGTTTGTTGACTACTTAAGATTTTAAAATAACACACAGGGTGTTCCTTTTAGTGTTCCATTTAGTCAAACTTTAAACACGAATAAGTCAGTTTTTTTAAATGGAACATGTATTTGTCCATTTTCTTATTGATAATGTTATTGTCTTCAAAAACTATCAAAGGTCAATTATGTCCAAAATCTAAAATCAGTGTTTTTGAGTTATTGTAGTTTTCTTGATAATTTAGTTGATTTAAACTAATAAGCTTTGGAAATATTTCGACAATTTCTTTTAAATGTCATACACAATTATATTCTGATCTCTAAAGTGAAATATTTGTCAGATTATAAATTTATGGAAAAAAAAGACGATCATAAAAATTAAAGTTTGATCTAAATAAATAAGCTCTATTTTTCAGGCTATTAAGACAAAAATACCTTCTTAGAACGCATATTACATGATTCCTTTTTAAATATAGGTAGGTACCTGAAGTGCACACCTAATCTATAATAGACTATTAATATTATTAATATTAACTATTTACTGTTCCAATAAACAAACCATTTTTAGTAACATGCCATCGATTAGTCATGTTTTCATTAAAATATACAATAAACGATTTTGTAATTGCGTTTTTCGAACTAGTCCCATAAATAAATAATTTTTATGCCCTTTTACATAAAATTTTTATTACTTTTAAAATTAATTATAGACACAATGCAAAATACATTCAAAACAGAATTGCATTTGACATTTGAAACAATTTTTCGAGATAGTTTCAAAGCCTGCTAGTTTAATTCTACTAAACATTTGTGTTTGTATCCGTAAATGATCAAGAAAACCGCAATAACTCGAGAAATACTGAATTTAGACATAATTGAACTTTGATAGTTTATGAAGACAATAACATTTTTAATAAAAAAATGTAAAAATACATAAGGTGTCCATTAAAAAAAAAAGTGACTTTCGTGTTTGAAGTTTGACTAAATGAACCGGGCATGAGGAACACTCTGTGTATTATTTTAAAATTTTAACTAGTCAAAAAATTATATGACACTATTGTCCTACAAAGTTTCAAAGGAATTCATTCTGACAGCCAATTTGTGAAATATGATTACTATTTTAGACTCCTGTTTCTGTCAATATTTTTATAAAAACTTAAATATCTCAAATCGACCGATTTTAGATAGATGAAACCTATACCTATATTTTTGAAAGAGAATTCATTTTTAAATCTAAAAATTATAAAATAAACTGGGTAACATATTTAATAAAACAAAGTTATTGATCCGTTACGTTACTTTTTGTACACACTGTATATTTTAATGTTTTACAAAACTTTTTCTTTAATAATAAATATGTCGTTATTTTCAGCCATTTCGATGTGTAGTACTCCTGGATTTTTACTTATTATTTTTCAAAGCATGTAACGTCGATTTGACAGACGTCATTCACAACATTTTGACAGACGTCATTTACAAAACTGAGTTCTATTAGAATGTCTGAAGCGGCAGCTTAAACGTTCTATGCACACAAACAAACACACGCGCACAATGTATAACGGAAGCTATTTGGTAATTATTTTTAACCGGTTTAATTCACTATTAAAAATAGTTTCACGATGTTACAACCAGGGGTTTGTAGCGGAGCACGGAGCTGGAGCACGGAGCTGGAGCACGGAGCAGGGAAGCAATGGGTTTTTTCCCGGAGTTGAAACGGAGTCCGGAGCAAATAACTTTGAATAACTGCTCCAGTTTATTATGTACAATTTAAAAAAAAAAATAACTCTTTTTTTCTGCTTTTTTTCAACATTTAAAGATCAATAATTTGTTTTTACAAACATTTATTTAACTTAGCTTGTTTGTCACGGTCAAATATTGTAATTTTTGACATATTTACACATATCCAATAAAATCAAAGCTTTTAATTACAAAACTTATTTTAAACATTTTATCAATATTTGGACCATGGAGCGGAGCTGGAGTTGGAGCTGGAGCAGGCAGATTGATCTCGGAGCGGAGCTGGAGCGGAGCAATTAAAAAATTGGACTGCTCGAAACCCCTGGTTAGAACAATAAACAAAATTGAGACTAAAACCTTAGATCATATAAACTACATGGATAACACAACACCATAGGAATATAGTTAAGACAATGTTGCCGACATGTACAACGTGCCTTTTTAAACCTATCTCTTTCTATATTATGTGGGCCCAATATACGCTATCTTTGTTTTGGAGCGGGCCCGCTGTCATCGTAGCGCAGCCGTGATAATAACTGTAACGTACTTCCTACCTAGCCTATTCTAGCGACTGACGCGTGAGTGACATTTAGAATTTTTTGCTATTAAAATCGTCGTTTAACTGAATCAATTGATTCTAATAAGCGGTGTTTACTGTACTTCAATAAAACTTACTAAGTCTGATCTAATGTTATTGTATCCTCCCATATTTGACACGGAAACATCCGAGTACATTGCATCTACTAGTAGTTCAAATAACGCTTTAGTTCAAATTTCGCGCGTAACCATAGTAACGTACACGATTTTACTCGGTGGGTCCGGAAAGCGAGATAGAAATATACTTTCATATGTGTTAGAAGGAGATGGAGTATAATTGTACGTCTGGGATATGTGTACAACATAGTTGCATTGTGGTAGTGTTATCCATGTAGTTTATCTGATCAAGACTAAAACCCACAAAACGTTAAGAGCCTTGAGCCGGTTCTGTTTAAATAAACAAAATAACTGCAAAAGTCGCAATAGGTGTTTCGTTGTTGATATTGACATTTATTTGTAAATAATGAGTTATCTTATCGTCTGTAAATTAATGATAAATTTAGATCCACACCTAAAATGTTATTCCTATTAGTTTTACATTTTTGATACTTGACCTTGAATAATGGTATTCAAACTTTATTTCAAGGCAACAGGAAATAATATAACAAAATAATATTAAGATGAATTTTATTTTGTATAAATTTTTTTCAATTTAAAGGAGGGGGACGCTTCAACAGTTTAGGTTATTGGCGTTTGGTCCGTGGCCAGTAGCGGACTGGGAAATTCAACCGGCCCGGTAAAAACCTGCTAGACCGGCCCCCTAAAAATTAGTAACCCAAAAAAATGTAATTTTAAAATGTTGTCATGTTTAGATAATAATAGAATTATTTCTCAAAAAAATCCATGTTCAGTCTCATTGCTCTCTAATGAGAATGAATTAGCAGATTCCGATCTGTGAGCCCGAAAAGCTAAACCCCTTTTTCCAATTAGTTTTACAACATCTAGACTTGAACATGAAGACTTTGCGTTGATAATCGACGTTTCAATTTTGTCTGTTTCAACGGGGCAGATTATATTGTCTGCGTTTGTCGAATTTGATGAATGCAAATCTTGATCAATGTTAGATTTTTCAACATCAGGTGCACTAACTTTAGAAGTTAAAGCAAACAAATCACTTAACTTGAAACTTTTTTTAGCAGCTTCGTGAAGTACTTTTTGCCTTTTCTCTTACTCTTTTTGAGCACATTTTCTTTTTTCAATTTTTCCTTGATTAAAAACTATAACCAGAATAATCTCACAATCTCACAATGAATGTAAAGAATCAGTCTGCATTTATTAAGTTTAATAATTGTTTATTAATTACTAAAATATAAAAACTAAAATTCTAGTAAGGTATAATATCAATATCACTTGGTGCTCAAAAACACAGCCCGGACGGTGAAATTTAACGAAAACGTCGGACATAGCAGAGACATAAATCAGAGACGTAGTCAACTTATAAAGCTTGGGAGGGATGTTGTAACTTATTCTTTATTTATTACTAACCGAAATAATAATATTACATAATTTTTTCATAAAAATCATAACAAGTAGAGTAAAGTGCCCTAATATGGAACAGTTACCTATTATGGAATACATCAGTTATATGACAATGAATAAGCGATATCTGTTGAAAAGTATATGTACCTATTTGTACATCGATCACACATTCCCAAATGTAAAATAGTTAAAAAATATTCGCTAGATTACATAACAGTTTCAAATATGTTTTTGACGTGCTACTGAGTTTTTAGGCTAAATCTCTCAGTGCAAAATATTATATGCTGGGGTAAATGATATAAAATATTTTATTGCATGTTTATTTAGCATGAGCCTTCACATTTCAAATAAATAGACCAACATTTTTATTGGGGCCATTTCATGTTTGACATATACCGATTTTTGAAATGTCACATTGATACCTAATATGGAATACATAGAGGTGCCTTATAATGAATATGATTATGGTCACTAAGTACAGGAATATGGGTTCAGTGTCAAAAGTGTCAGAAATGGGCACACGAAAAATGTGCATAATACCAAAAAAAAAACAATTCTATTGTCCTACCTGTAACAAATAAATAAATTATCAACATTAGTTAGAATGACACTTGAATTATAATTTAATTTACATAAATAACAGAGTTTTGGTTTGGTTTAAGTAATGTAAATCAAAAAGAAATAAAAGATTAATCTATGAGCAGTTGTTTATTTTAATGTATATTTCCTATATAATTCTATATTCCATATTAAGAACCCCTAGTATTCCATATTAGCTTCCCCGGGAGCTTAATATGGAATAGTAGTAACATTTAAAAAAAATAGCTTTGTAAGAAATATCTACAGTAATATCGTACCAGAATTCGAGTAATGTGTTGCTTATTTATTACAAATTCCTTAAAAAATTTTTTGCAAAATTTTGTTGAATAAATGTGAATATTATTGCCAAATACAAAAAAGTATTCCATATTAGGGCACTTTACTCTACTGTGGGTCGCGGCCTCAGAGCGACCGGCCCACCGGGATTCCTCCCGGTGTCCCGCCGGCCCAGTCCGCCACTGTCCGTGGCACTAGATGTTTGGACAGACCGGCACTGCACATGAATTTATTTAACACACTAGCACTGCACCCATCCTAAGGGTGTTGTGGATGCTGTTAGAGATTCCATGAAGATCTCGGAATGGTTTGAGTGCAGCGCACTCCTCTAGAATACATTCATTCGTAGGTCGGGCTTTCATAGCGCCCCGCCCGTAGTAGAGAAAAAAACTTGAATTCATAAAATTATTGGTTTAAAAAAATGTATCCTTAGCAACAGCCGAAAAAGTCTTTTTCGGCTGCTACAGCGTACGAAAAAGATCATTTGCATTAAGTAGAACGGAAAGGGCATGTGCGTGTCTGAATATAAGTTCTCTGAGATTATGGATTTCCCGCTAAGAGTAGTGACGTAGAGGTCTTTAGGTTGTTAACTGTGAGGTAGTTTATCACCTAATATTTTCGTGTTGATACTGTTACTGAATACTGAATAAAAAATTAGTGTTGATTTGCGTTTGTTCTACGTTAAAGTAATTTATATATTTATATATTTATACAGGGTGATTGATTGAGACCGGGCATTAAAAATATATGAAGAATGAAAAAGGGTATGGATCTAAAATTTTGGTTATGACCATAATGGCATCTGATCTGTTTAATGAAAATATTTTCAATATGGCGACACTTCCGGAAATACCGGAAGTTGACGTCTACTTTCTTATTTCAAATACAATGGTCTATTTTTTATTGCGTATTTGGATTCAAAACGTTATTTTAGAGGGACTTTTATTAGCATTCCCTATACCTAAGTGCAGCCATTTTTGAGATTTTTGGACTTTTTTGAAAATTTTTCGATTTTCATCGTGATGCTTAATATTATCTACCACCGCCATTTTTGAAGAAAAAACGCTTAAATTTAGACCATGCCTAGAAGAAACCTTGGACTACATCCTGGATATTTTGCAATCGATGCATTACTTACAGGGTGTCCAAAATTTAATTTTCTTTTAATACAACTTCAGACCACCAAAACTCGTTTTTTTCAAATACAATGCCCAAACTTTTTTTTCATTTTCTAATGCAAAATTACATTCTGCATCAATCTGTATTAGCGTTTCCTATACCTATCTGCAACAATTTTCGAGTTATTAAGAATTTTTGATAAAGTTAAGAGTAATTGCAACATTTTTAAATAGTAGACCTTGGAAATGACAACAAATGCCAATACTTAATAACCGTCAACCACTTTTATCGCGTTTGTCTGAAGTATCCATGAAAATGGATTATCAAGAGTATTCAAACACGGATATTTTGAATTTATTTTACATTCTTGGACAAATTTAGAAGATTATTGAAAGTGTGAACGAATAGTTGTGTATTTTTAATGTAGCTTGTACAGCATAGTATGTTAAACCGGAGTCTTGCGCTACCAATCGAATTGATCGCTGAGGATGGTCATTAAAATATCTTAGGATGTTAACTTTGTTAGTTTCATCATTTGTCACACGCTTAGGTCGAATACAAGCAGATTTCACTCTTCTAAATTGAAAAAAAAATTGATTCTATTCATTAAAATTTCTGTCTGGTCATTACAGTCAAATAAGGATAACTCTCACTGACCACGCGGCAAGTTCTTTCAATAATCTTGTTACATCCTTCATGAATATAAAATAAGTTCAAAATATTCGTGTTTGAATACTCTTGATTATACATTTTCATGGATGCTTCAGACAAACGCAATAAAAGTGGTTTACAGTTATTAATATTGGCATTTGCTGTCATTTCCAAGGCTTACTATTTAAAAATGTTGCAATTTCTCTTAACTCTATCAAAAATTCTTAATAACTCGAAAACTGTTGCAGATAGGTATAGGAAACGCTAATACAGGTTGATGCAGAATGTAATTTTGCATTAGAAAATGAAAAAAAATATTGGGCATTGTATTTGAAAAAAACGAGTTTTAGTGGTCTGAAGTTGTATTAAAAGAAAATTAAATTTTGGACACCCTGTAAGTAATTCATCGATTGCAAAAATTCCAGGATGTAGTCCAAGGTTTCTTCTAGGCATGGTCTAAATTTAAGCGTTTTTTCTTTAAAAATGGCCATGTTAGATAATATTAAGCATCACGGTGAAAATCAAAAAATTTTCAAAAAAGTCCAAAAATCTAAAAAATGACTGCACTTAGGTATAGGGAATGCTAATAAAAGTCCCTCTAAAATAACGTATTGAATCCAAAAATGCACTAAAAAATAGACCATTGTATTGAAAATAAAAAAGTAGACGCCAACTTCCGGTATTTGCGGAAGCGTCGCCATCTTGAAAATATTTTCAATAAACAGATCAGATGCCATTATGGTCATAACGAAAATTTCAGATCCATACCCTTTTTCATTCTTCATATATTTTTAATGCCCGGTCTCAATCAATCACCCTGTATAATATAGAATTTATGAATAAAACATTACAATCGCCCAAAAAAAGGTTATTTAAATTATGTACAGAATTATGCAAGTAGGTACGTTGCCACCGCTAACAGCATACGCCGCATCTGTCAGTGACAGAATGTCACGTAGTTTCTAACCTATATTTTTGAAAAATACTAAAAATTTAAATTGTTTTTAATACCATCGCACAAAAAATGTAATATGCACCTTGGCCAAAACGTACTTTTTCGTCCGTGCCTGTTTGCTGGGTGAGACGTAGTCGAAGACGCTGCCGAAAAAGTTACACGTTTTGGCCTTGATACATCAATAACTACTTAGTGACAAGGCTGCATAAAAACCTATAGTATTTAACATTGATGCAAAGCTAAAATAAAGGCGGTTAAAAATATTAAATAAACAATGGGGTGTGGTATTTGAAATATAAAAGTTGTTATTAGTTCCAGAAAGTGAACTTGCCCTGTATATTTGAAAATATTTTTAGCGTGTTCGGAAGAAAAAACTGTATGAAATGGCGTTTGAATCAATTTCCTATCTCAAACCGTTTAGCCACAATCGACCGATCCCGCACTAATGACTCGCCCTGTATAACTTTTGTTAAAGTTTTTGCAAATATTTAATTTTATATGTAATATCCACTATACATCCTTAAAAGATTAAATTTATATATTAAAGTGTGTATTAATTTACTGCACTTTTTTTCTGCCTACACATAAAAAGTTTACACGGTTAAATTTTTTCGCGATAATAGTCACATTTAACAAGAACTTAGTCTAAAAATATGACAAATTGAAGTATTATTACGATTGAATTTACTCGGCTCTCAAAATTAACGACTCAGATGAAAAAAGCAATGTGCAATGTGCATTCATGAATTAATTTGTCAGAAATTACGTCTAACGCGGCCATGAAAAGCAATGGGCTAAATCAAATCGTCAGAAAACAAACAACCAATGTTATTTATAAAGGCATTTGTTTGAAGGGTTTATTGCCAGTCAGTATTTTAATCTCTCGGCTTTGTACACCAAAATCATCTGAAATTTGTCTGTGAAGTGAGTTTATCCCCATTTGGTTTTAACAAAATTTACATGTGCAGTTATGTCATTTTCTCGAGCGAAACTTTCCCGATTTCAAGAAGTCGCCTCTAGTAAGTCCTCGTTTTGAAAATTTTGACATTTGTTAAGAAAACGTTTGGAATTTATTGACACTTCTAAAATTTTCGAAGATTTTTAAATTAGATTCTGTTCAGTAATAAGCTGGTGTACTTTTAGACTGCCCACATACGCAGGATCCCGTAAAAGCAGTCAGTGAGCCACAAAGAACAATGTCCCGTAATTCACCGTTTACACGGAGCTTCTCGGTGAGTGTCTAGAGCAATTTATGGTCGATTACTTGCATTCAAAGCTATTTATGCATTTAATGGCTGGGATTAGTTATATCTCTGACGGTTCACGAATCAGCCTTAAATGACATTTAACTAGTTTAGAAAATACAGCACATAATAACAATTTTTGTATTTTAGCAACCATCTGCAAAACACAGCTCAAGGGAAAGTTTAAGACCTCGTAGCTGTGGAGATGAAGTAAGAAAATTTGATAAGCTTGTAACATGTTACAACATTTTAACTTTTAGAATAAAACTAGCAGGCCTTCTTCGATTAATTCGGCTAGAGATGAGACAAGACCTGATTTGAAAGATGATAGTAGAGAATTGGAAGATACTATTATCATAACAACTACCGAACCACCTACTGACGAAGAAAGTAGTAACGAAAAACCAGTTGTAGAAGCTGTACACTCTGTGATGGAACGTCCAAAGTCACAAGTCGCGCCTCAAAGAAACGAAGCGGCCGCGCGCAAAATGAGTGCTTCTGGTAAACGATTGTGTAAATCATTTTTCGTGCAATTTTAAGGTATTTTTATAGGTATTCCGCTTCTGATAAAAGGTCCGCCACCTAAATCGCCAGGTAGGACAACTCCTCGCTCAGGATACAGCACAACAACCCCGCATCCTCACCTACCCACTGTAACTACGCCAAAAGCCCCCACATCGGCAACCCGAAGAAGTATGGAACTTCAGTTTATGACTAAAAAGAAAAAATTTGATCAATTAAAAAAGGAACTGAGTGAAAAACAAAAGCCAATTTTAGAGGTGTACCACTCGTTGGTTCAACTTAAGAAAAAACTAGATGAATCTGGAAAACCGTTGGAACTGGAAGATCTGAAATTCGTCGATTGTCGCGACAACCGTACTACCGCCAAGATTAAAAATCAAGCCAAACCTGATGCGGCCGCAGGAGGAGAAATAATTAAGTTGGAGAGGGTCGAAATAGATCCAGAATTAGTGTTGAGCATGCGCAACACCGTCAAGCAAATTCCCCTCACATTACTGGAATTGTGCAGAAACATGTTGAATAAAAGAGCGCTCATACTTGGTATTTTGGAGAAAAGCTTCGAGAGCGAAATAGATAGCCAAGAAATTCGCTACCAGATACAATCTTTAAAAGCCGAAAGCGCAAATCTAGAAAAACAAATGGAGGACACGTTTACCGAACAAGACAAGCACGTTATTGAACTAACTCATAGCTGGCAAAACTTGCTGGAAAAAAGCGGACTCCCCATCCTACCCAACAAAGAAATCGAAGGGTTGCAGCAAAAACTGAAAGAAATGGAACAGAAATTGATGGAGGTCACTATCGAATACCAGCACGAACAGTTAAGGAACAAGGGATTGGTTGATAACGACGAAGCCATGAAATCAGAACAACTCGTCAATCAACTTCAAAATAAAATCTCTGTAAGTTGTAGAATAAAGATTTTAACGCATTTACGTGATTCATTTTTCCAATAATTTCTTAGTCGTTAGAAAGTGAACTGAATATGGAGAGGACGAGCACTCGCGACCATAGGGATAAAAACGTGGTATTCGATCACAAAGCTAAAGCACTGAAAAGCCGTGTGAAAGAACTGGAAGCAAGAAAACAGGAAGTTGAAAACAGCGTTTTTGAATTGCAGAGGGCAATCAGGTATGGTATATCGATTTTTAGTTTTTAAATTTTTCTCTCGGCCACGGTCTACTACACAGGTTAGGAAGCCTGTCAAAAAATCTGGAACTTTTTGACATAAATATCCGCTAGACGGCGATAAGTCTAAGAACCATTCGCCATAAAAATCCGTTAGATGGCGATTAAGTTTAAGAACCTATTTTAAACAAACCTGACTTAAAAATTCAATTAAAACATTTTTATATACATCATCTGATTGATTAAATTCGAATTTTTTAAGCGAAAGCTTATAAATCTCGCTGATTATGTCAAAATCTTGCGCAGGAACCGGTTCTTAGACGTATCGCCATCTAGTGATCATTTATGGCGAATGGTTCTTATGCCCGTACTCATAGTCGAATCTCGAACTTGTTCTTGAGACATACTCAACGGAGTCGATCTCAAGTATTTGCGAATGCTCAGCGACGGTTGTATTCCATAAACAGAACTTCGGCAATTCTCGGCGAAGATCAAGAATATCACAGGAATCTAGTAACTTTTTACATTTATACATTGTCTGCATTGAATATTATACTATTCATATCCTCGTTCGCGTTTGAAATTAGTTTTGAAAGTGGTGTCAGTAAATTTTGTCTTGTTTCAATAATTTTGTCCATCTCCAAATTGTTGTATTCTTGGAAATAACCCCTTTTGTAATTCTGGATATTTCTGTATTGTATCGACAAATGGCAGCGTAATGATACTTTTCCCGTTATTCTCTGTAACTGTAAATGGGGCATGTACATAGTTTTAAGTATTAATTCCAATTTATTCTAGTTTCGACATCAGTCAACAAGTGCTGTTGTCAGTAAATTTCTTCGTGTTCGATAATTTTATTTACAATTACTTGGTGTTTCATTGTCTGCAGTGCTTAAAAAAAAACGCTATGGCGAGTTAAATTGTACCATATACAATCAAAGAAAAGTTGCTGCTTGCAAATTTAGTGGCCCATCACAAAATCGTGGAGGATAAAAAAACAGATGCGACCACAATTCTGATGAAACAAGTAAATTCGTAAGACTATTTCTACATTTGGGGAACACGATTCTAATGAATTTTCCAGTATCTCACGCGTCTGTGCTCTAATGAAAAAAATAAAAATGTCTTTTGCTGAAAAAAGTTAGATCTGAAAAAAAAAATACCGTAATTTTAAAAGCTAAACATTTTCTGCTCCAAGCGCGGGACCCGTAGCACTTGCTACTTCTGCTGTATGGCTAATCCGGCACTACATTTACTGGATAATTTTTTTTATTGCCCCCAAGTTTTCTGACATTTTCATGGACAACTAATTAATAATTGCAATTGCTACACCCACTCAACAAGAAAATTTTGAAATTAATTATATTACAATATATAATAAAAAATTATTGATCTAAATCTACGAGTTCTATGAACTCTAATAAATTATCCTCCCGATCATTCATTTTGATTCACTTCCCGCACCGTGTACAAATACAATATCATTACAACATAAAAATAGGTGATCAAATGGAGAACTGTATTGAAAATGTGAGGCCAGAGTTACCGCAAGCACGACTCAAGGTTGGTTTGCACCCGACTTGAGTAAAGTAGCTGCCAAGTACGTGTGAAGTAACGCTTAAGGTAGAAGTAACGACTATGGAATGCAATGGAAGACTTGAGTCGCTCTCAAGTCGGAGATCGAACGAAGTATCGACTATGAGTACGGGCATTAGACTTATCGCCTCTGTGGGATAATTTACGGAACTAGTTACCGGCCTCAGTCGGTTTTATATGGGAGTTTCCCAACCTGTGTAGTAGACCGTGCTCTCGGCAACCAATGTCATGCTCACCAGTCACCAGATCCTATCGCTACACTTGCAGTTCTTGATGTTCTGTAATTTATTATACTTACATAAAATTAGTTGAGACGAATAAAAATTACTTTAAAAAAAAAATTGGGTGTCCTAGCCCTAGAGTTAAATATATTGCGCTTACTTATGCCTATTGCACACTCTTTTGCTCCAAAGTTTTTTTGTTCCGTTAACGTGTAGATCATTTTGAGAAAATCGACGTTAAAATTTCCGTTTTTAAACTAATACATTATCTAAATGATAAATTTAAAATTATAAAGTTTTAATGAAGTTTTGTGTTAGTACATACTACTACTAATATTAATATGGATATGGAACAACCCACTAAGATGGTTATTACTTTTTTTTTCTGAGTTTGTTCCACGTGTATAATATTTTTTATAGTATTTAGATAAAAAGTTAAGTTTATTTGAATTACCTACAATCATTTTGTTAAGTATAACCGAACTGCGATGACGCATTTTAATAAAATTTAGCTTTGAATCATATTTTGTTAAAGAAATATCCAATTATATAAAATACAAAATTGCTTTATTAAAACTTCAACCTTCAACATAAACTTTCTAACATTCTCTTAATAAACAGCTGTAAATTATTAATACGCATATTAAATAAAACAATAATCCAAAAAAGTAAATTATTATGGTTATGTATCATGTGAACTTGACGACGTAGTTAAATGTTAACAACTAAGAACAATACTACTTCAGTATTGTTTTATAAAAGTCTTTATCAACATCTGGCATATATTTTAACATAAACAACATATTTTTTTCCCGTCAGTTAAAGTAAATTTATGCCCGCATTTTAGTATTTTTGGTAGATTAAACGTTTTTGATTTTTTTTCTAGACAAACTTATTTGACCAAATTCTTTCATCAAATGTTATTCTAAATTCAACAAAGTGGTTGTCTTTAAAGTAAATTATCCGTTTAATTTGCGTGTAGAGTGTTTTATTAAAACAAAGAGATGAAGCTGCTTTTTTAAAGTTTAAAATTAAAATATATTTTTGACGTCTGCACAATTTGCAATGGCGCTTTAATTTTCGGAAAAGCAAGAATAATTCTAGCGAATGAATTTGGGTTATAAACTTCAACATAACGCAGTTGCCTTTCTATTTTATTGTGGATGGCATCCACTTCTTGTACAAGTTCACGTCCTTCTGAAAATGTTTGCTCGATGTGTAAATGGTATAACGTTAATTTAAAATGAAATTGAAAAGAGCGGTACTCATTACGCTGTTTCTGTTTTGAGGAACACATGAATCTGACCAGGAAATAATTTGATTGATGTGCTAGTTTGCACATATTTTATTAGGGCACTGGCAATATTGTTACCAACTCTTTCAGCTGTGGGATTCATGCAATATAGCACAATAAATAATATTATTAAAACTGCAATGGGCAGTTATTTTGTAGAAGTTATATTTTTAAGTTTATTTATTTAAAAAAAATTAAATTTCCGCAGATTTAACTGATAATTAAAATTGCAGGCATGCTCAAGACAATCTTAAAGCCAACGAAAAGAAATGGGAAAAAGAAAAGGAAGAACTCATGAAAGCTCACCGACAAGATAAGAGCCTGTTAGAACGTTTAACTAAAGAGAAGACCCAGTTTGAGACAAGGTGGTTATTATCAATGACTTTGCGTATTTTGTATGAGTTGATTAGTCCTAATATACATTTAATTTAGTTTTTGTCCGTTTTTAAAATGAAATTGTATTGTTTTACTTTTTGTAAATAAACGTCTTGATCTAATGCTGTTTGTCAATAACACACCAACTTGGGTCGTACAGGTGAGGTAATATCAACCCACTGTTGGTGTGAGCCTCAGCATTGACGTGACGTATATCTTTTTTGTTTAGAGAAAACACGCTTAAAGATCTCTTGGAGGAAGAAGAAAAACGAAACAAGCAAAAAGAAGCCAAACTCTACGAAGACCTAGAAAATTCAAGAAAAATCGCCACGGAAGAGCAGTCTCTAAGAGAATCCATGGAGAAGAAGTATGAAAGTATTCAAAATCAACTTGTTCGTATGGAGACAAGAAATCAACAAGCTGTGGACTTGGTGAACACCAGAAAAGAATTCAAACCGAACGAAAAAGGTGCCTCATTTGTTTTAATTAACAATTTCAAATCTGTTCATACACGTTTTTTACAGAACATCTGATCACTGAGAGGGAAGCAGAACTTTACACGGAACTGCTGGCTACAAGAGTAGCACTGAAAGCCGCAGAAGAAAAATTACAGAGCTACGCAAGAGAGAAGCTCCGTTTTATAGATAGTATAGAAATGTTTGGAAACAGTCCAGAAAACAACGTACATGCACTTGGTTCAGCGTTGGTTAAAAAAGAGGAAGAAATAACTCAGCTAGAAAATATCTTAATGAAGAGTGAAGAAACTATTTCCAATCAGTAAGTTACTCAACTATTTAACAATTTTAACTTGACGTCGTCAATTGTAGAATAATAAGTAATATATTTTATGTGCTGTGTTCTTGTAGAAAAGCAGAAATCGCAAATCTACAAGCTAATGTAACGAATCTACAGCAACGTTTGGAATCTTTCGCACACGAACAAGCCAATAGTCCAGCGAAGGACAACGATCTCAGACATATGTTGCATGAGGGAAGGGCGAAGCTTGATCAATCACTACGAAAATGCTTGGAGTACGAGCAAAAAATGATAAAATACGAACACGAATTGAACAAACAAGCTAAACAATTTAACGAAATGGAAAACTTGCTCAAAGTTAGAGACGGTCTCATTACGATGGTGAAAGCGAAAAAGGACGAACTAGCGATGGAAAATGAAAGTTTAACTAGATACGCGACTGAAGTTAGGGAACTACTGTTCCAGGTAATTATCTAAAACTTTACAACTGTGTTATCATTCTTTGAATGCATGCTGCATATGATTTGCATCGTAAAAGCAGGAGCTATAATATCCTACTTTATTTTTTAAATTACAAACGTATGGAAGGAATTCAATACACCGTTCTTTTTAACATAAGATATTGATTGTCACAAAGAAATTTGGTGGTTTGCTTGTAATAAGCTATCAACTTGTTTTCGCAAATCGAAAATTTAGCACAAACTTTGACAAAAGTAATATGCACTTATATATTTATGTGCAGTATTTATTACACAAAAAAAAATAGAGTCATAATTAAAATAATCATAAACGGTATGTCAGCGTTTGCCAAATTGTGTTCCGTGGAACGCTGGGGTTCTATGTCGCTTTAGTAAGGTTTTCGCCAGAATATGAAAATAAATAATAAATGTTTTTTATCCACACTTTTTTCATCTATTTAAAACGCCTGTCGAAAGGACAGTATAGACATTAAGTAATAGTGTTACAGATACAATCGTCACGTAGGTGATATTTCTATTAAGAGATGCCCTTTTTTTATTAGCCGATATTGACTGAATTTTGTTTTGGACACATCACTATAGAGCACTTAGCACTTCACACTAAATCGGCAGGCATTCTGCGTTTTAATCTGCGTCTCACTCTCGATTGCTTCATGAGGTTCTTTGCCAACACATTTTGATACAGTTTTAACCTATCTTGATATTTCTTGGCAGTTGTTTTGACTTGGTCTTCAACGAACGGCACTTGTAGATCCTGATGAATGGCTTTGTTGGTGATGAACCAAGGAACTTGAGTTATGGTTCTTAGTATTTTAGACTGAAATCTTTGAATTATTTCAATATTGGAATGTGAGGCAGTTGCCAAAGCTCAATTCCATAAGTCCAGATAGGTTTCAATTTAGATTTATATATTACAAGATGATTTACCCGGCGTTGCACGGGCGATTACAATTTTAATTACTTTTTTAACTTGAATAAGCCCAATAATTCCAAATCATACACAAATGACATACTCTGATCAATCAGCTTTTCATTTTCTTATTCATTCTTATTCATTAAAAAATAACTATTTATTGCTTAAAAATTGAATAATAACTCAAATTTGTTTTCTTTCGTCTTGTTTCAATTAAAAATGTACTAATAAAAATAATACTTCATGTACATTTATTACTAATTGTATACAAAACAATCTTTACTTGAGAAATACACCGCGCCGTATCGTGTTTTGACCAGGTATTTGCCGACGTAGGATCGAATCCCGTCCAAGTGTGTTTTTTTTTTTTTAATTGGTAATATGTGCTTCTACTTAAAGTTTGGCGTTAGATCTGCAAGGTCCTAAATAATAACTGTGCAAAATTTGATCCCGATCGGTCAACGGACCTAGGATTCTATAGCGAACAAATAAACAAACAAACAAACACACAAACAAGCTCTTTTATATATATAGATTAATTTGCTTTCTAAGGAAAGCTCTGATTTTGTACCAACCATCCAGTATAATTTTCTTAGCGTGAGACCTAATTGTTTCGTTTTAGTGAGGATGTTTATTCCAGGTTAGCCTTTCATCGAGGTATATTCCAAAATATGTAACATCTTCACTTTGTGGAATTTCTTGGCAGTTTAGCGATACTGGCGGACATTGTTCTTTTAGAGTGTAGCATGTTATACGTACAAACTTTTTTCCGTTTATCTTGATTCTCCACTTTTTTAACCACTTTTGCGCATAGTAAAGATTTTGTTATTATTTGACGTTTTAAAAATGAAAAGCAGTAAATACTTTACGTTAATTATTATTTAATTAAGTTTATGTTCCCATAACATCTTCAAGTTTCGTTAAAAATTTATAAATAGTATTGTGGAAGCTATCTAAAAATCTATTGGGGGATTGTATTAAAAATTATTAAAGAACTCCTTGGCTAAATTAAATTGGAAAACGTTATGGAATGTTTTATGGTGTTATCATTAAATGTCCAACTACTAAAATTTTTGAATAGGAAAAACGTTAATATAAACTTTGTCAAATCGTTACACCTATTTATGTAATATAAGCACACTACTGTACTCTAAAATGTTAAATTCTTTGTTGCCGTTTGCTGTCATAAACAATTACTTATTTGTTCTAGTTCCTATTCATTTAATTAAGTTGGATATTGACTGGTAAGACACTTTGGAAAATAAAAAAGCAAGATTTATTCCAATAAAATTAGCAGGACCATTAAAATTGTGTAAGATAATTGAAATAAGCCAAGGTTCAGATTGTAAGTAGTAAACATTGCTTCCAAAACAATATAGATTTTCATTAGACGATTTTTTCGATAGGAAATATCAGCTTCCTTAATTTGGCCATAAATAACGTGTATACGAAGTTTAAAGCCATTTGCGTTAGTTTTAAAGAAAATCGATTTTTGGTTTAAAAAAAAGTGCCTTTACACTTTTCCCGTTTTTCAAGAAAAATTAAAACTATTAATTTAGCGTTAAAAATCCTTAATTTGGTCATAAATACAAAGTTTAAAGCCACTTGCTTTAGTTTTAAAGAAAATCGTTTTTTTGTCGAAAAAAGTGCAAAGACTGGAATATAGCCTTTGCACTTTTCCCATTTTTCACGTAAAATTAAATATATTTTTTAAGAGACAAACAGTTTAGAACATAATTATTTCCAGGTGAAAGAAGAGGTTCGTTCAAAATCAGAATCGTTGATCGAAATGACATTATCAATGGAATCCAGAAACAGGCATTGTTTTAAATTGGAGAAAAAAATTAAAGAGTTGGAGGGGAATTTAATTATAACAAACGAAAAACGTTTCAAATTACAGGAAACCGTCGGCCAAATGGAAAAAGAATTACAGTCAACGAAAGCGCACATAAATCGGATATCTTCAGATGTACAAACACGGTATGATCCCGGTATGAAATCATCAAGTACTGAAGTAATTAACGGTGACACTTCCGAGGACGAAACTTGTTGCACTCAAAACATAATTTGTCCCAGACAATTCCATCCTCTTGCATTTGCTCATCAGTTGATACACAGCTCGATGAAGAACATTACCGCGATGCAACGACGGTTACATAAGCTTTCTTTCGCCGACGAACCGATTTGCACACAAAACAGGTACACAGTGATGGAAACAACTTTACACACACCAACCACAGACCGGAATGCAATATCTAATTATGAGCTATCACCGCCTAGAATACGCGAACGCGACAGATCACCATCGAAACGGCTGAATTACATGCATTTTTCGCGAGCTAGCAGTATGTTGAGCAAAAACGTTTCTCCTAAACAGCACTTCACTCAACACTTACTGCGCAGGGTA
This sequence comes from Elmis aenea, assembly GCA_947652605.1. Classification (NCBI taxonomy): domain Eukaryota; kingdom Metazoa; phylum Arthropoda; class Insecta; order Coleoptera; family Elmidae; genus Elmis; species Elmis aenea. Next base: position 15,127,405 of record OX393581.1, on the reverse strand, counting down.
GATTCTGACACTTCCATCACTTTAAAAAGACAAAACGGTAACCACTCGTTAACGACTTTCAAAAATCCGCCAGGGCGTATTTTACTCAACAATACAACACGACCAAATCCCGTCCCGGAGGGAGGACAGCAGAAAGAGTTTATTGATCATACACACTACATCTTGGAACATTTAAAACAACAAGATGAACTTGTAAAATTTGGGACAAGTCCGGCACGTAAAAACGCCTTCATTCCTGCTCCATACATTAGTACTGAACCGGCAACCAATATGGAGCTGGAAAAAATTAAATTGGCACAAGAATCAGTCGCAAAATCCATGCACAAAATACGCCAAGAACTCGACAGTTCTGTAACACTAGTAAAACGTTTACTGATCGATTATCCGTAAAAATATTATTATCTAAGCCACGTGATGTAATCGAAGAATTTATTTCTGTCTCTTGAGCCTTGATCTTAAATCCCAATAACTTTAAAAATAATCTAGATTAATATATTTTTGTATTTCAGGGCCAGAACTAAATTCTTCAGAACAACATGATGGAGCTGTGAGAATAAAAATTAGTATTTTGTGATATTTTTACAGGAAGCCTTTATTGAAAGTATTCCGTGCTATTTTTAAAGTGCCATTCAAAAGAACATATTAAATCTTTTAAGGGACTTTGTAAAAATCTATGTATTTGTAGCGTAATGTAGGTAAACATGTAAAATAAAGTATACAAAAGCTATGCAATAGTTAATTGCTGTTTAAATGTTTTGGTTTTAGCTAAGTTAGCATTATCTTTAATATAGGTGCAAGGTGCAATAGAGATTCAAAAATGTTACAAAATAAACTCTTAATTCAAGTTTAAAATAAAGGGTGTTCCAATAAGACGGAAAGTATGTTAACAGTAAATAAGACAATGTTAATTTTGATTTTTTTTTTAAATTTTTTATTGAATCATGTTATTTGGCACATGGCAATTATGTGTGAAAGATAATATCGCCCAAATGTTCACCAAGGCTTCGGCAACACACCTCCACAAGATGGTCAAAATTTTTGATGACATCTCTGCATAATTGCTCCTCGATCTCACCAATATGCCTTATTATCTCATCCTTTAGCTGTTGAATTGTTGTTGGCCTGTTGGCATAGACCTTGCTCTTGAGATAACCCCAAAAAAGAAGTCCAAACGCGTCAAATCGCACGATCTTGGTGGCCAATTGACTTCGCTGTTTTGCTCTTGCATCCAATCGGTGAACGTACGGCGCTTCAAATGGTCCGCAGGCTTCAGTTCTTGAGTAGATTGAATTTTGTAAGCATGTAGAGACAAATCTCTCTTCAAAATTCGATATAACGTGGTTGCGGAGAGGTTCAATTCCTGTGCGCGATTACGAATAGAAGTGTCTGTACTCTCGGGCACATTCTCGCGCACTGCAGCAATGTTTTCAGCCGAACGACGTACACGAGCATGCAATGGTGTTTTTACATCTGTCACCGACCCAGTTTGTTTGAATTTTTGAACAATTTTTACAATTGCATTCTCGGTTGGCCGATTATGCTGACCAAAAATATCGCGAAGTGCGCGAAGTGCATTTCTGTTTTAAAGCCCATTTTCATAATAGGCTTCAATAACTTTAACACGTTGTTCGATTGTCAATCTTCCCATGGTTAAAATTATTGCCAAAGACTGAACTTGTCAAATGTCAAAACCAGATGCCAAAATATTTTGACGTTAAAGCCTAATTCACATCAATTCACATTTAACATCTTTCCGTCTTATTGGAACACCCATTATATACCTCCATATAGAAAATATGTTTTTGTTTATTTTTATAACAAAGTAGTGTAGTAAATATGCCGACGAGGTGCATCAAAGCCAAAATTGGACCCTGTTAAAAAAAATTGTTTGACTATCTACAACTCGGGTGATTTTGGGGCTCTTTCTTTAATTATCACACTGCTGCTAAAAATTTAAAATAGTATATTACACAGTGTAATATGTTCTTCTGCACATCGAGCTGCAAAGGAACCAAAACATTTATATTTATAAAAATAATATCCATATGAAGTTTTAAATATTTTTTCATTAATTAACACTAATACATTTGCACAAACATATGTATATGATTATTCCTAATATGTTCTGTGCTCCGAATATTTGTGTAGGAAGAAAATACACTAGCGATGTTTTTTAATAATTAATTATATTTATTTGTATCTCTTTAAACTCTCTTGCGAATTAAAAAATATTTATTTTCTAATTGATACTGTTTTAAGTTTGTAAAGCAGCTAAACTAATCTGAATACGGTAATCAGTAAAATCCACCATACCCTGAACCTTCCTTCATTTTAAGAGGGAGCTGTTAATGACATCTCAAAAGTGTTTTCATATTTTCATTTAATAAATGCATGTGTTTATTGTCTGTATATCTGTAATCTGTATATAATTTTTATCAATATTCGAAAAATAAATTGAAACTTCGTATTTACGACGTTTCCAGGGCCGGTCATGGTGGAGCGGCCAAAGGCGGCCCTAATGTTCAACAAAAATAGGCCATACACGTTAAGAGTAACTTTTTTTTATGTCACCAGGGTATTCCGCGGATATTTAATTATTCGTCACCAGGATAACCCTCATAACGGAGCGGCGAAAAGTGGGTTTTGGCGCACGGGCGGCCAAGTACCCAGGACCGGTGTTGGCCGTATCATAATTTTTTCACAAGCTACATTGATTTATTGTCAGCTTCTTCCATGAAAAAGGTTCTTACAAAACACAGTAACATTATATAATCACGTGATACATAAAAGCTTTCAAATAAAGTAATTAATAATATAAGAAAATATAAGAAAAAATAAAGTTAGAATAAAATTTTGTAATTAAATATATTATTTTAAAAGGACTTGTAATCAACAGTAAAGCTCTACCAGCCAAAACAAATAAATTTATAGGAGCAGGGGATATTTACTGGAACACCCTATACAGTGCGGGATCGGTTGATTGTGGTTAAACGGTTTGAGATAGGAAATTGATTCAACCGCTATTTGTTTTTTCTTCCAAACACGATAAAAATACTTTCAAATATACAGGGTGAGTCACCTCTCTGGAATTAATAGCAACTTTTATATTTCAAATACAACACCGCATTTTTTATTTAATATTTTTGACGGCTTTCATTTTAGCTTTGCATCAATATAAAATACTACAGTTTTTTATAGGGCGTTGTCACTAAAGGAAATAATTTTGACTATTCCCCTCATGGCCATAGAAACCAATCACTTTAGTCAAATTATAGTCACGCCTTAATGTTTTGACCAATCACGTTCATTTTTAAGCGAAAAAAGCCCTAGGGCTTTTTTCACCTCCAAAATAGCGAAAACATGCCGTTGTCATGTCAATAATATCCTTAGCAACCTGGTTGTTTGTTTACAGATGTTTGACAGTTGTAAAATATATTTAAGATGAGCCGTTTTGGAATAACTTCCATAGAAGAAATACAAAAAACTGTTGCAAATATAACTCCCAAAAATACTGTTGCATCCAAAACGTCAATATGGAAACAATTTGAAAAATTTTGCAAGGAAAGGAGTTACGATTTAAATGCGCTACAGAGGTTAGTACGCTATCGAAAATGTTAACAAATAATAAACGAAAATTGTACCTAATTATTTTTGGTATCTTATTTGGGAAATAGTCTAATCAAATATATTTCGGAACATTATTTTGCAGGAAAAATTTTAACTCAAGTTTGTTACTTATAGGTAACATCCCTCGACAAAATGAATGACAAAATCCCTCGCCTTCGGCTCAGGATTTTGTCATGTCTTTTGTCTCAGGATGTTACCAAAGCAACAAACTTTTGTAAATAATTTTACCGGCAAAATAATGTTCCCTTAATATATTATAACTGAAAATTTTTTAAGGGTTTAAATCATCATTTAAAAAATTCTCCTGAAGTTATTTTTGTAAGTACAAAGTTGTAATTTGGCAAGGACATGCAGAAAACGTTGCTCTATTCGCTCGATATGAAAAAGTTTGAATCACGCATACAGGGTGTTCGTAAATAGGTGGCAACTTCCATGATTTTCAAAAGCTCGTAACTCAATTTTTTCAAAGGTAATGCCTGTATTTTCTTATGTCATCGAATTCGTCTTTAAGAGAGGTTCATTTTTTGTTAAGTGTGTCCTATACCCAGAACTCATACTTTTCGAGCTATTCGACATTTTTTCTTCTAATCATTAATTAAAAGTAAAAAATTCATGGTGGAACTGCAATAATAAATATACAGGGTGTGTATAAATTGGCGGAAGCGCTACACGTGACGATGTTCTTCGTAAAATTCCAAGTCGAAAATCGATACAAAAATGTTGTACCATGCTTCCTATGGCCTCAGGAACCATCTAAAGAAAAAAAAATTGGCAACATTGCATACATTGATTTGCGTTTGGACATTTTTTTATCAGCAATTTTTACTTGGGTATTTACAATTTTTGTTCGAACTGAAAGCTCTCAGTTCGTTAACATAGCTGCAAACTTTTGGGTATCGTAAAACACAAACTAGAAATAATTACAAGAAAAACAGAGATGACAGCTAATGACAATGTTGCCATATGTATTATTTTCATTCAAATCAGTGATTAACATATTTTCAACACCAATTTTTGAAAGGAAGAACAATATCTAGAAAAAAATACTATTCGAAATTTATTTTTATTCCAAATTGCAGCTTTTTCATTTGCAAGTATTAAATAATAACGCTTATTAAAGGACTAAATGTCAAAACTTTGAGGACCTCTTGCAGACACAGCAAGCATGGTACAACATTTTCGTATTAAGATTTTCGACTTAAATTTTACGAAGAACACGTGTAGCGCTTCCGCCAATTTTTACACACCCTGTATATAAAAGTCCAGCCTGACTCTGTCTCTCTGTCTGTCTATAACGCATGAATATAGTAACGCAGTAAACTACTACGGGTTCATTTGACCGACTGAGTTGTGTCTAATGAACCGTAAATTTTTACTCACGCTTAACAAGTGTCTAACTTGCAGCTCACGGTATTATAAAAAGAAATAGTTTAAATTTAAGATATACAATATTCCCGTCCTAGGACGGGCTAAGTGCTAGTTTAAGAAATAAATGACAAGTTTTTGACGTGAGCGAAGTGAAAAGTCAGTTTTTTCGGTTTCCACGGCACTCTATTTGCTTTAATAATGATTAGAAGAAAAAATGTCGAATAGCTCGATAAATATGAGTTCTGGGTATAGGGAATACTTAACAAAAAATGAACCTCTCTTAAAGACGAATTCGATGACATAAGAAAATGCAGGCATTATCTTTGAAAACATTGAGTTACGAGCTTTTGAAAATCATGGAAGTTGTCACCTATTTACGAACACCCTGTATGGGCGATTCAAACTTTTTCATATTGAGCGAATAGAGCAATGTTTTTTGCATATCGTTATCAAATTACAACTCTGTACTTCAAAAAATAACTTCAGGAGAATATTTTAAATAGACTCAAGACCGTGAAAAATTTTGAAAATAATTATTTTTTAGTGACAAGGCCGCATAAAAACCTGTAGTATTGTATATTGATGCAAATCTAAAATAAAGGCGGTCAAAAATATTAAATAAAAAATGGGGTGTTGTATTTGAAATATAAAAGTTGCTATTAGTTTCAGAGAGGTGACTCACCCTGTATATTTGAAAGCATTTTTATCATGTTCGGAAGAAAAAACTGTATGATATACATTCAAATGGGTATAATGATTCATTGTAAAAAATTAACAAAATTGTTGAAAAATAATTGCAAATTTCATTTAGTTTGTGTGGTCTTTTAAATTATTTAATAAAAAATCACTTGTGTTTAAAACATTTTTATTACAAAATTTAAATATAATTCATCCTGTAACTATTTTTAAACACTAATTTCAACTTAATTAGAGTCACTGTTGTCACTATCTGAGTAAGTTCCCAGTAAAGCTAATCCACTATTTTTATTACATAACCCACTGCTTTGTCCCGTCTTTTCATTTACTGGAATTACCTTTTCTTCATCTTTTAGAGAATCAGTTTTTTTCGTTTCTTCATTTTTCTGCACATAACTTTTAGTTTTAACTAACCCTGCTAATACTGATTTCTTTGTAAATCCACCCACACTTTTGTTCCATTTAGCAGAAGAAGTAACCGTTCTGTTTGGAGCTTTAGGAATATCTTCAGCTGTTGATGTTGAAGACTCTTCCTTGCTGTTATTCTCAGATGTAAATTCATCATTTGGTTTGATTAGTTTTGGTTTAGGTTGTTCTTCAAGTTCAATTATTTCTTCTTCAACCACAACCTTGCGTTTTTGACTGGAGTCAAACTTAATTGTTCTAAAACAAACAACAAAAATGTAGAAATACCAAGGGCAAGTTCTCAATAACTGTCATATCAACTCTTGTTTTATTTTGATCACTAAACAACGTCCTAGACAAATAAAAATCAAACTTACTTTACATATTCTTCATCCATCTGTTGCATCCTTTCCTCTCGTTCTTTGGCTGTAAGTCTTGTATCATATGCTAGAAGCATCGAGTCATAATCAACTACTTGTTGGCGACGATTCAAGTCCTTAAGCTCTTCTAAAGATTCCAACAATTCTATTTCATTTTTCGATTGCTTTGTTCTATTTTCGAGCAATTTCATTGGATTACTTTGTTCCTCTTCCTTTTCTTCTTCTTCCTCTCTTTGAGCTTGTTCTTCAGCAAGTTTTAAGGCCATGAAATTTCTAGTTGCACCAGCTTCAATTTCATAATCCGTGCTTCTCGGATCAGTTTTAAAAGAAATTTCTTGTAGACATCTTGTACACTACAAAAACAATCAATTGCAACTTGGTTTTTAAACAATAACAATAAATTAACTTACTTTAATGTAAAATCGATAAATCCTAATACCCAGGTAATCTTCATTCTCAACATCTTCTTTACGAGCATTGAATTTTTTGCCTTTGTAGATATATTCACCGCATGTTTTACATCGCATATTGAAAGGTGCCATCAAACGTACGGTATATTGCCTATTTTTAGGCAATTTCATACGAGGGATTTTAGAGGGATCGAAATCTGGTGGATAGTATTTCTAAAAGTAAGGTTAGACATAGTTACATGTTTATAACATTTCTAAATTTAATTATATTGTAATAACTATTGAGTACTTACATTAAGGACTTTTCTTTCAGACATATTTGGTTCTTTTCACAAAGATTTGCACTTAAAACTGTAGTATTTTAAGCCGTTTTCGCTACTATTGACTTTACAGACTTTACTTGACAGCGGACCAAGACCGTATAGATAAAGAAAAAAGCTCGCTTCGTTTGAACTTCTAACGGGGTGTTAGAACTATTGCACTAGGTACGTTCAAAAAAACTTTTCAATGAAGAATAATGCTGAAAAACTATTTAACCTAAACCGTTATTATACTTTAGAAGGAATAGTTTTAGCTGTATTAACTGATTAAGTATTCAAATAAATAAATAAATAGATAAATGTAAACTTGAAAATACATTAAGACAATTTAATTCAAACGCAATCATGTTAATAATAAATTATGTTAAGAAGTAATTCGCAATTCCTTTGCCGATAAAAATGTCTAGTATACTGCACAGTTTTACTAAATAAGGTAAATAATAGTGTTGTCGCAAAAATGCCGTCTTGAATGTAAAATGTCAAGTAGCTTAAAGAACACAATTCCGAACGTGTTTTTATTTGCTAATGGCCTAATCCCAAGACGTTTTATTTCATTACTTTAAAAATCGCAGTAAGTTATTGCTGAAAATTAATAGTATAACAAGAAGCTCAAGATGGATCTACTAGTTTTTATAAACCTGTTCTTTGTTATTAAAGCAACGCTAAATTACTTCGATTTTTCAGTTTTGTTTAGTATGAGGGCTTTAAGCATTTACTGCTGCTAAAATAAATCACCGTCTCACTAAATCCTTATGCTCAAGTGACTCCCAATTCTTTTTCTTGGAAATTCATCCCTGTAATTGCTTGAGAGGGACGTACCTTAGTTCTTTCGCTACAGGAGGTCGGTTTTTGATCAAATAACACTCGCCAGGAGACCGAAAGTGAAGGGAAATTATTAGAGGACTACAAAACTATCGCCAGCTTCGGATATAAAATCTAGAATGTGTTAATTTAAGGCAATATATGAAACAATTATAAATATTAGTGACGTCCAATGCGGGTGGATCTAATTAACGATCTGTGAATTTGGCCAGCCATTGAAATAATTGTTAGTTGACAACATAACTGCTTTATCTTGAACTGTATTAGTCCTTGGGAGTTCGGGTTATGTCTACAGTTCACACATGACGTAATTTGCTTATTTGTATTCATCAATTACAAATTCTCAAGTTATATTGGAAAAAAAGACGTCAACAGAATTTAACGGCATCAAAATCGCCCTAACAACAATCTTAACATATATATGTATATATTTTTAAGGAATGTAATTAATATCATCAACAGCAATAAATAAGATTAAAAAAACTGATGGACGATGTCAGGAGAACATTCAATTATTATTTTGAAATAAATAAAAGTGCATCAATAAGATAAAAGCTCGGTCAAAGTCCAATCCGAGCTGTATGTTTGCATCGTAATGCGGGTTTGCAAAGCAAAGGCGCACAATTCGACGTCGAGACCGGAGGCCCGCGCCCGGCACGTTACCCTCCGCCCTCTTGGAACATTCTACAAGTTGCTATCCTTGTCACGCCTCGTGGGAATCGGCGCTCCCACTCCGCATTCTGCAGACGATATGACAATCAGCTGTTACCCAGATTTCACTAATCATTGTTATTGATAAATAAATTATACCTACTGTCCCTTTTATTGAACCGTTTTGTTCTTTGCAAGTTCTTTACACGCCATTATCATGATTGACACACCTGAAAAATTTTAACCCAGTTTCTACTTAACACCATGAAATTTGACTATTTTGGTAACAACCAAGGCCGTCACTCATATTTAGTTAAGAAAAACGCATGTTTAATTTTCAGCAACTCTAATCCAACACGAATCTTTAAAACAAATTGTAAGGTTGTCCCCAAAAACTGTAATTTTCTGTTTTCTTTAAAGACTATTTTAATTACCCAAAGATTTTTCTTAATTTGCGTTAAAACTGCGATTAAAACAGTTAAAACGTTGATAAGACCCGATTGCATAAAAGCTAAGCCTAGGATTAACACTGGGATTAATCTGCGTTAACCCTAGAACTAGCTAAAATCGCAGCATAATTGGCGCTGATATTATCTAGTGTTAAGGATAAACTTTTAACACCAGTGTTGCTTTGTACAATCGGGCCAATTCATTTTCAATGTCTTTGTTAACATCACAGTTTTTTAAATCACGTTGGCTCGGAAATTATACGCATTTTTGTGGAAACTTTGAAACGATGTAATGCTCTCGTTAATCACGAGTCTAATGATCCAAAATTTTTGACAATCCGTTCAGTATTTCCAGAAATACAAAAGTTCCTAACCCATACCGTGGTAACCAAAAAATAACAGTAATCAACTACGATGCGTTATTGTATTACTTTATCGCTAAGCCTTTCTAACTAAAGCTTTAGCGTGTCTCTTTAAAACTTCTGCAAAGATTTGCAAAAATCTTGGTTTATTGGATTCGTAAATAAAAAAGCCGAAGGTTTAAGAAATAATAATTTCCTTTGTTTCGAAACACTCTGTATTATGTTCTGGACAAGTTTAAACAATTAAGCAACAGCAATATTTAAATAAAACCAGAATGTTCATTATCATCTTCTAGTTACGTACCGTTGACTTCAATAATAAAATTTTCTTATCTCCTCGGTATTCAAGTTCGCTGAAACATTGTATCATATCATAAAACACCTACATTCCTTTAAATCTTCAATTTTGCTCGAACACTCACCATCTTACGAAGATAAATCAAATAGTACTATTGTTTAAAGCTTGTAAACGTATCTAGAACACAAATATTACCTCATCTAACCGAATTTTGCAGTAATATGATTTTTAAATGTAATTAAGACAAGATGAGTAAAAAAAATGTGTGGGCTGTTAGTGCAAAATCTGATTTTGTTATACAAATACATTCAAAAATATAACAATCTCGACAGGTGCTACATGCTAATCTAAAAGATATTTTTTTAAGACCTACTGCGATTTTAATATCTTGGTGGTCCTAATTCGGCCTTGAATTAGGAAGAAGTTCAAAAACATTTCAATGTCAAGAACAATAATTCATTTACGAATGACGTGGTTGAGAAATGTCTAAATATAGAAACAGTTTGACTACACTAGTTCTTCGCATTATTATTACATCATAGAACTAGTTAGTGTAAGTTAACCAGACTAATTTAAAAGGACTGTCAGTTTAGTTAGGAAATACCTGTACGGGGTAGATTTTTAAGGAATAAAAATTGTTCTTGGCTCTTTAATCCTATTTTTTTTAAAGCAGCTAAACATACCTATTAGCGCCAAAATAAATACCACTTGTTAGGAGAATCTATATGGTGTATTGGGTACGTCAAGTTTGGGTCCAGTGGGTAAGGTAATAAGGTGCAGAGAAAACACTTTGGCGGTACGCCTTTGGCCGTATTAAGCCAGCTTAAATCAAATCCTTGTCTCGCTTATCCTTAGCGCTAAGGACATTCAACATTTCGCTGGAGAACTTCTTGCCTGTGTGTGATATTTCTTGTTATATCCATCGCTCTCTCTAACTCGAAAATGACTATATCCATTCCTTTTTAGCCGCCGTTGAGTTGTTATGAATGAACGACTTCCAGGAATAGTACAGCACAGTCAAAATTACTTAATACATTTTATTGCGGACCATATTTACAACTGCCGACACCCTCTATAAAAATATTTTTAGACAAATAACTTTACACCTCACCGACTGCTTTTTTTTCATACAAAAACGGAAAGATTAATAGCGGGACGAATCTTTACTGAAAAAAATTGTTTCCCAGGTACTTACGTTGGCGCCTTTAAATGCGGAAGCTCGCAAATTTGTGTTTTTAAGTGATACTAAGTTGTGTCACTCTTCAATTTGACTAATGATGGCTTTCGACTATGTTTGTGAGTTTTACTTGTAAAGTGACAGTTATATTTTATTGGATATGTGAAACATGGAATGATCCTTCGTTACTCTTAAAATTCGTTCAAGCTAAAACGGAAATAGACTCATTAGTAACGTATGCGGATGATATATTCCATATCTGTGGTAATATATATTCCTAACTAGCGCCACTTCTGGTATTCACGTGGGGAAAGTATGTACGGGGGCCCTTTTTGGGAGCTTTTTACTCCATTTTTATTATCTCTGTGAATTAAACTTCCTTATATTTCCTCTAGGCTAGGAAAAAGCTCATATGCATCTTGATAGAGCGTGTGCTTAAAAAGTTACACCTGAAAACAAATACGCGCGTAATAAAAAGGTTGTGTTGCGTGTTTAAAAAAAAAATATATTTAAGTTTTGACTACGAAAAAATAAGATTGGAAACAATCACTAGCTTTAGAATGCTTCAATACGAAGCAAATAAAATGATTAGGTCCTGTAAACATATTTTTAATTACGAAAGAGTAATTTTAAACAGATTTGTAGAAAAGCAGCCTGGCGAAATACATTTCCATACAAGTTTCTGTAAATAAATTTAAAATCGTATATTTGAAAGCAATTTTAAGTTAAAACATTCAAAGTTTTCGAGCTGTATTTTATATTTTGATTCATTTTATACAGGGTGCCCCAGATAACATTTTCAGCATGGGGATCTTGCTTATTATAAGAGGTAGGTACAGGTTTGCTCAAATTGGGCGAATTATTCCTAAGTATGAGAAGAGCTACAATCATTTTTTAAAAGTATAAAATTCTTCGTGTTTCAGAAGTTATAGCAAAAATATGAAAATGTTGAATTTCTTCTCTCTCGTAACTTTTTTGTTTTATTCATTAGATCGATTTTATTCGTACTTTCTCAAGATACTTTTTAATGAAAAATGTGACAGTTAAATTTTTTTTATCACTTACCAATTTCAAAATATTACCCCTAACTTCGTTTGTTCTTATGGACCTCGAAATTGGCTATGGAATAGTTAAATGTGCTTTTTATTTCTCTTTAATGAGTTAACAATAACTAAACAAAATTATGGTACCTACATTTAGAATAGTCACGTAAGTAATTCAACAAACAAACAAATGGTTGTTAACGTTTTTGGACAATAATTGTTAACATAATAAAATTCAATTTACGCAGGTCACGGCACACTTAATAAAAAATTACATTTTGGTTCAAAAATTATTTGAGGTATTAAAATTAACCAAAATAGTGCCATTGTATCCAAAATCGCTTCCTCTTTCCAAAAATGTAAACATATACAGGGTGTTCCATTTAAAATAACAAAGTTGGGTTCATTTCCGGCGAAACCGGAAGTGAAACAATTGTGTGCATGTACTTAACCCTTTCAAGCACAGTACATAAAATACTTAAATTTTTTTAATGGAATTTTATAAATAAGCTTAATATGACTTAAATAAATAGGATTCATTTTTTTTTTTTTTAATTGGTCCGTTTTGACAATATGATGTGGTTACGCAGTGAAACCACAATGCCTGAGTGGTAGGTGGAACAAAATAAATAGATAAGTTGTAGTATTGTAATTTATGCTATATGCTTACATAAAAGCATATATATTTTTATAACCAAACAAAAGTTGTTTTACATGATATTTGAAAAAACAGTTTTTTTACAGTTAAAAGGCAAATAACCGCTTTTTATCGACTAAAATTATGAATAAGTTGGTGCCAAAAAGCATAGTGGTTTCATAATGAAACCACGTAATTTAAAAAAAAAAAATATTAAAATTTTTAAAAATTTCTTTCACAGGTACTTACTTAACAACTAATTGAATTGTTTCATGGAAAAAAAATTAGTTAAAACGGCCTTTTAGTCACTTTTTTCGAAAAAATCACTATTATTTCAAAAACTTGGTAAAGTACCGACTAAAATATGTATTCCATTGGCTATTGAATGCATTTGAGCAAATTTTGCGCTATAGATCGACAGATGGGGATACTATAGACCACATTGACGCGAAAATTCCCGCTTAAACCGCTAAACATTTAGCCTAGAAATTTTTGAAAATGTGGTTTCGCAGAGATACCACATCACCTGAAAGGGTTAAAAAATCCGGATTTTTGCACATATCATGTGTCTAATCTAAAATGTCATTTATCTGAAATCAAAACTAAAGAAAGAAAAGAGGGTGTACCACATTTCATTTACACCCGGTATAATCTTTTCACTGGCTGAAACGACCGGCTGAACAGACATACTCATCAACATTTATTAATTACAGTTTGGAGTTTCATATTTTAAAAATAGCTTGGGGGTTCACCGCTTTCAACAGTCCTTAAATAGGGGTCAATAAAAGTCAAAAGGTTAAGAACCGCCGAAGAAAAATATGAATATTTGAATTAATATTGACCGATTCAGCAGTGTGATTAGGATAACCTGTTTAAAAATATTAAATCTGTGGAAACGGAGCGAGACGGTATAAAATTTCAAAATCTAATTTAGGACCGGTAAACCACGAAATAAGACACTCGACTGTCATTGCTGTTTTGGTTTAGCGAACACTTGTAGGTCATTTTGTAATTCGGCCACCCAAAATTTAAATACATGCGTTTGTAATCAGAGCTTACAGCACACAGCACACCCAACCTACCTGCATTACTTGGAGGCCAAATAAAGTAATGGAACCCAATAAAATGCAAAACAATGGTGTTTATTTAAAAAGTAGGTGTAAACTCGAAAAACGACCTCTTAATTATTATCCCAAATAGGTTAACCGAAACGTTAATAAATCGTTTGTTGTTATTATGGTGTACCTTTCATTTCACAACGATCTTTCTTTCATGCGGCGTTATTTCAAAATTACGTGTTGTGAATTCTTTGGCGATATTCACATATTTTTGTTCCGTCTTTGTTCGTCGTTTAATGTTACGTAGTTGCTTGTCCTTTTTCATCTGGTACGCAGAGGGTGAACAGGTGAAATTCCTGCAACTTTATAGTGTTCAGAGATGTAAACGTAACAACACCATTGCTCTTGTGGCCTGAAAGTTCTGTAGAAGAACGAGACCGTTCGTCCGCTACAGATACTATCTGCTGTGCTGTTTTCAATACAACCTTAATCTAAAAAGTATATACAGAGTGTATGTTACAACGTGAAGAACATGGGAATTTCGGAAACTGTTAAAGATAGACGGACGGATATACAGGGTGTCCCAAATTCGAGTAACTGCATGGGGGTCTCGCTTATCTTAAGAGCTGCGAGGTCAGTTAAATTAGGGCAACGTTGCAGAATTGGAATTAGATGCTCATCAAATATCTGCAAAGAATTTCTCTAGAACAGGGGTCGCAAACTGGGCGGTCCGTAAAGGCTCTATACCCGGCCCGCGGCCTCAACCATTGATTACATTTGGGCGCTATTAGCTACATTGTTTGGTCACATTGGCGCTGGTATCGAAAGTTTGTAAATCTAACGATATATTTCCTGCCCATTCTTCCCCACTTCGTCCCTTGAATACGGCCCGCGTCAATTATACATCTAACTTATTGGCCCCTTGTGACTTTCGAGTTTGCGACCCCTGCTCTAGAAAATCTGAATTGATTAAGGGATTTTTTTTTTGTTACCTACCTTAATAACTAAAATGTCCTTCCAATAATGTGATCAAATCGAAACAACCTTTGTATATGTATCGAACGATTTAGAAAACAAGTAATAATTATTGGCCATAAAATTCGCCAACTGACAGTATAAAAATACATATGGCGCCCAAAAAATCACTAAGCTGATCATCTCACACCAAAAATTAAGCAGGCTATACCTACCAATTTTAAAAGCATCAAAAGAATAAGGATTGTGTTACTTAAAACACCAAATTTTAAATTTTTACGTTCAATAATAAGACAGCTATAAATGGAACTTATTTTTTTCAGGATGTTTCAGGAGTTGGGAAATATGTGTAGCTTTTTACTTTAATTTCTTACTAAGCACGTAAAAGCTCATTTCTTTATCTCTTAATCGTAGTTCTGTCTTTCATGGTTTTCACGATACCTATGTTCTTCTTCAAATAGTGCACTTCACTAAGAATTTTCCGAAAGGAAAATTATTTCTACCAAAAAACATTTTGAATGAGCCGTTTCTTTTAAAAGTGGTGTTAGTCACTTCTATGTCATTTTGAGGTATTAAATAATTTGCATTTTAATGAGCATTAAAATATTTATGCCAACTATTGAGAAATATCACTTGTATTTGTTATCTCGGTTACTTATATTTCTCTAAGCATACATAATTTCGCACATACGTTAACGAATCGCCATTTTTCGTTACTTTAAAGCGACTTAAGTCACTTTCAAAATTAATAGTTTATAAAAACTACGAACTTATACTAGATTTATTTTACTGAAGTGATTTTTGATAAGACAGTAATTAAATTAATGAGTAAATTATACAACATAAGTAATTTATATAACATATTTAATTATAAGTTTATTTAAGTATTTTTTCATAATTATTAATATTTAAAAAATACATAAGTAATAAGTAAATTTATCAGTGAGTTTTAAAGTTTAAGTGGTATAAGTAATTTTTTATAAATGTATTGAATCATAGTCATTAAAAGGATAGATGAAGTTTTCGGACATTTCACTCTGTATGGCAAATTTGGGGTATATAGGAAAGCAAATCCGTCATTATGCTATTTTCAAAATTAATGTATTTGCACTTCTGTTTAGCTATAAAATTTCTATTGACGAAAATAGTAATGATCATGAAAGAAATTGCAAGTAAAATGTTTAAACTTAAAAATTTCATACATTTTTGTAATCGTAAAGAGCTTTAACTTATTTTTCCAAAAAGTGACTTATGCACTTTTCAAAATAAACGGCCCAAATAATGCTTATTCTTTATGTTATTTCAGTCTCCTATATGTTGGTTTACTATTTGTTTGCTCTACTTTTTACCTTCTAGTCTTTGTACATACTTATACATACTGTACACTTGCGCTCCTCAATCTGCAACATAATGTTGCAGACTATTTGCCCTCCAAAGTTGCTTTCATACGAGCTAATAAATAATATTATTACTTTACGTGTGTAAAACGAATAAAAGTGCTACAGTGCAAACCTGTCGGCTGACATCAAATTGCAGGGCGGTGTTCAAACATACGAACATAAAAAATAAAATTCAACCACAGGCCATCTACTCGGAACCAAGCCAAAGCAGTCTCAAAAATTAAATATTGCTAAATAGTGCAGCAACTACATTGAATTTTGTAACAATTATTAAAAAAGTATATGTATAAATTGAAAACGAGTTTTATTACTTTTAAAAATTATTCACAATATATTTCCAACAAAAAACTGAAGGGTTTTAAATAATAAAAATTACAGTAAAAATTGCATAAATCAGTACATTAGGACAAAAATTAGGAAATAAGAAACGTATATTAGGAACGTATTTTGGTAATCTAATAACCATACCGAATATTGAATTGTGTGAAGTCGAAATATAGAAATATAATGCACTTCTAAAGGACAAAATTATTTTGTTTAAAAAGTAATTGATTAAGTAATAATATTAAAAACTAAATAAAATCAATCATATCTTGTTTATAATATTTGTTTGATGTTTATTAAGTATTAACAATTTTTAATATAGAATTATTTTAAAATGTGCAAGTTTGAGGCGAAATAAAACTGGTTTTAATTAAATCTGTAAAATTAGCGTTTTAAATATTTCGTTCCGCAGTGCCTTTTGAGTGGAAGCGGTTCCCAACAAGTTATACAAGGACCTACAATGTTCTGCTACGTGTTAAATCTGCAGATATGCATCGATACTCGAAAACCGTAGGAGTATTTTTTAGTGTAGGATTTCATAACACTGGCTCATTCAGTAAAAAAATCGATAACATGAAAGTTATAATTATCTGAGCCGTCTGTTATTCTAAAATGTTCACTGTTGAATAGCTGAACGTTGTTGGAAAATCCCTACGAGATTTTTTACTGTTACACTATGGCGTAGAAACTAGGGTTTCTCACATTTGACATTTTTGCTTGTCCCGGGATTCCGAGAAAAAATTGGTCTACTTCCCAGGATTTCCCGGAATCCCGGGTCAGTATTTTAAAATAAATAACCCGAAAAAGGAAGGGAGCAATTTATTACTTAAAAACAACTCCAAGTTATACAGGGTGAGTCACGATGGACGCCACGTATTTTCTGGCGAAACGGCATATATTCTTCAACTTCTGTCGCAGTTAGGTACATTATGTAAATCAATAAGAGCTATATTTTAAAATTATTTTTAAACATACAGGGTGCTTCAAAAAAGAGTGGTGTATCAAAGCTATACTTTGTTTTATGAAACACCCTGAATATTTTTATATTTTTAAAATTCTCTTCAAATTTATTTCAAAAACTGTAAGAAGTTATATGGGTCTAAGGCTCTAAGGTCAACCGTTTTCGAGAAAATTGCATTTTCATGAAAATACAGTACCTACTTTTAAACATTTTCAACACTGAAAAGTCTGAAGAATTTCGCTTGGAGATTATATTGACAATAGATTATTTAACACCTTTGCACTACCTACCTTTTTAAAATATTAGGTACAAGGCGTTTTTAACGCTTGGTAAAACTTGTGAAACTTTAAACACCAATAACTCCTTTTTTTAGCTAATTTAATTTCTTTACAAGATTTGGCTCGTATATAAACGAGACGCGGTATTTAAATACTTGATAAGAAAGGTTTTATACTTTAATATTCTAGGCGTATTAAATATAATTATTATTGTAAATCAACCAAAAATGGTAATGTTATCAACTGTATCCAAATGAATAGTTTGAGTTTATAAAATAAAAACAAGAGCAAAGGAATTGCTTTTTTTGTAGGTAAATAACTGACTGAACTTATCAAATTACTTGAGCTTTTTATTTAAAAGGCTCTAGTTAATGGCTTAATTTTTTAGAGGGAAAAAATCCGTCTCTGGAATTCGCAAGTGACGCAACAGCCACCCACTTCCCGTGCTTTTATACGCGCGGGAGTTTTTTTCAGGCAGTAAATGCGATGCTAGTGACCTCCTGTCTATGCGGCAAGGCTAATGTCACGCATCGGGGGCTACTACGAAAGTTGTAGACACCACGATTTAAAAATTAAATCTCTATGTTTGCTTTAAACTTCAACGAGAGAGTCTTGATGTCAGTGTCTTGCACAGGTGTTCTTTTTCAAACGTGTTCACCAGCACTTGTTTCCTACGTCATTCTTCGGTTAATTGCTAATTTAATGTACTTTTATTTTAAATGGATTTTGCGCTTGTTTCTTTGAAACAAACTTGTCGATCATGTTCAACAGCATAAGTTTTTTAAACAGCAGTCATCCAGCTTGTCCGTCTCGAGACGTTTAATTGAGCTGATTAATTACATAATTAAATATTAATAAATCTGTCATGAACAGTTGATCGCAAATGATCTGTAATGACTGACTTTAATACAGTAAAGTTTTTGCCAGTAACGGATTATTAAATTTTGCGCCCCGGGTCAATCATAAACACATATTTTTAAAACTGTAAGTTCAGTGGCACTTAATAAACATTTCGGCTACGTTTAAAACAATTTCTACAATGTTATATTAATATAAATACCAGTATTTATGTACATGAATTTAGTAAAATATTACTTATTGTACATACTATCGCACGAAGAAATCTCGAAAGAATTAAACAAAGGAACCAAGCAAGACGATGGGCTATCAGCGACAATATTTAATATAGCGTTAGAAGGTATAATTAGAAAGTGTGGAATAAAAGGGACCATAATTGAAAAATCAACACAAATAGAAGCATATGTCGATGATCTAGTCCAGAGAGTCCCAATCTTTTTAAGATATTGTACCGGTTTGTAGTAGACAATATGACGGCGTATCAGTAAGTAAATATTTTTGGAAAAACGGGCCCAAAAAAAAATTCCTGAATTCTCAAGTAATGACTTTTTTTTGTCGCTTATCTCTCTCAAATATTTTGTCGAGCAAAAAAAGACTAATCCTACAATAAAACTTTCCTAAATTCCCAACTGATGACCTTTTTTTTAGGAAAATATTTTGGAAACAGAATGCAATGCTATATGTACAATTGTAATAAAAACAATTTAATTCGTAAATACTTTTATTACACTAAATATAAATGCATGTGTATCATATACAGGGTGTTTCTTAAATATTGCGAAAAAATTCAGATGGTAATTCCTTATCGAAAATTAAGGGGGGGTCTTTCATATAATTTTTTTCTCTTAGATGTCTCCTTTCTGAGTTAAATAAAGGGGGTGCTTTATTTTATATCTCAAATTTGGATAAATGTAGAAGATTGATATTTGGTGGATGTTTTATACTTACAATTAGTAAAAAGTTTCCCAAAGCAATATTTTCGATCATCTGCCACTATCACAGGAGGCTGAAAAGTGCGACCAAGGTTGGTTTTTTTATCAGAACTTTTTGGTAGGTAGTTAAAATTTTGCAATATATTTTTTTTAAATTGATTTATTTAGAAACTTTTTTTGTTCTTTAGTTGTTCTCGTAAAACCTACCGTTTTTGAGTAACAAAATAAAACAAACTATGACAATGGCAACCACCAAAATGAGTCGTTTTATCTTGAAATATTTGATGGATCATGTTGACTTGTTTTATTTTTTACTTAAAAACAGTAGATTTTACGAGAACAACTAAAGAACAGAAAAAGTTTGTAGATAAATCTTCCAAAAAAAGTTTAAAATTGCAAAAAGTTCTGAAAAAAAAAACAACAGGGGTCACACTTTTCAGGTGAAGGTGGGAGATGATTGAAAATATTACTACGGGAAACCTTTTACTAAGTATAAAACATCTACCAAATAGCATTCTGCTACATTTATCCAAATTTGAGAAATAAAATAAAACCCTAATTTTACGCTACTCTTTAGGGGGGTGTAACTTCGAAAAGAGACATATAAGAAAAAAAAATTATATGAAAGACCCCCCTTAATTTTCAATAAGGAATCACCGCCTGAATTGTTTTGCAGTATTTAAGAAACACCCTGCATAGATATAATAATAATTCTAATTATTGTGAGGGTTACGCCTGTTTACTTTTTATCAGTGTAGAAATTTCTAGTTAAATTTTGATCAGTTTAAGGCGAACATCAGACTCAAAATTAAGCAATGATTGGTTATTTTATTTTCGGTCTGAAATTAGCGGACATCAATCATTTTCGATCACCTGATATAAACCGATAATTATTTTAAATGTACATAATATATATATGTGTCTACAAATCTGTCATATCTTCTTCTTCTTCTACACGCATGTGATATCATCACATAACATAGATGCTATATAAAAAAAAATTTAAAAAAATATTATTTCATTTGCTTATCGCGTACCGGTAGCTTGACATTCGCGTACCGGGACCGGTACGCGTACCACAGATTGGGAACGCCTGATCTAGTCTTTATAGCAAGAGACAGGAAAGGTTTAAAAGAAGCATTATCGAAAATCGAGAAGGAGGCAAAGAAAAGGGAGCTCGAAATAAATAAGGAAAAAACAAAATATATGAAAATAAAAAAGAAACACAGAAGGAGATAACAGAGAAGTAGTAGTAGGGAATTATACGTTCGAAGAAGTAGAAAATTTTAAATATCTGGGAACAGTAATTAATCGCCAGAACCACATGAGGGAAGAAATGAAACAACAAATACAAACGGGATATAAAGCATAATATAAATATAAAACTAACATGACAAATAAGAAAATCTGTAATATTACAAAAATGCGAATCTATAAAATAGCGATACACCTGTAGTGATATACGGAGCAGAGACGAAGTGTGTGACAAGAAAGAAAGAAGAAATTTTAAAATTTTTGAAAGAAAATAGTGAGGAAAATTTAAGGGGAAAAAAATGTAAGAGAAAATACATTAGGTTAACAAATAACGATGTTAAAACAATACTAAAAGGGGAAGATATAGTCAAACTAATAAAAGCTCCAAGAATTCGATGGTATTTTATGGACATATAAGTATACCGACATATAAGTATACCAAAAAGGATCTCAAAATGAAAACCACGAGGGACAAGATCGAGAGGAAAACCAAAAATACGCTGGGAAGACCAAGTGATAGCTGATATAGGGAAAATAGGAATAATAGCATTGAGGAAGAAAATGCTTGATAGGAAAACATGGAAGCAAGTCGTACAAGATGTAAAGACAAACAACAAGCTATAGGAAGTGAAAGAACAGAAATAGCGGAGTGACGATTCGAAAAATAATAGTCACTACTGTCAATAGAACTTCAAGCAGCGGTTATTATTCCAATATGGAATGTACAGCCTTTATATGTATTATACATAATACTCGTATATCAAAAGAATCTGTTTGATGAATGTGTATACCAGTTTCAGAATATCATAATCTTAATAAGTTTCTTGGGAATAACACATTTACGATAAAGCTTCGAAATTGGCGACTAAATTGTTTTAATTAATAGAGTAATATAATTATAAAGGTGCATTAAAAGACACACAATCTGGTTTCAGAAGGGTGAAGAGTACACAGCACCTAGTTTTAATCGTAAGACAAACAATTAAAACGATCATAACCAAAAACAAGGAAATGAATGCATTAATGTTTCATAGCACTAGAAAAGGCATTCGATAGAATTACAAGGAAGAGTAAGACGTATGGAAAAGCCCCAGGCAAAGGACTGCCTCTTACTAAAGTGGTACAGGCCAAAAAAATAGCTTGTAAACGCTTTAATTTTGGACTTTTACGTTTGTTTTCAATTGAAAAAGCTTAAACTAATCTTTAACCTGATCCTTGTTCGTTTGCTCACTAATAAGGGGTCAAGTTAAAGGTTGGTTAAGGCTTTTTTTAATTAAATAATAAAAATGAAGCTAATTTCTGATTTTTATCGTCTCACTATGCTAGAATAAACTGAATATCGGGCTTTTAAGGTAACAGATACGTTTTCTATGTACCACTAAATAAAGTAGCATTTTCCGTTTCCTTTGTTTGTTCGTAATTTTGTTTAAATTTTAGTCAAGAGAAAGACGTATCAAACACTTTCTTATTTATTTTTATGAACTAGTCTTATGATGTATTTATATTGCATCAAATGCTTAAAAACCGTTCCCAATTATTTTTTAATTGAGTAAAACTTTTGGTACACCGGTTTATGATGTTATCTTATTCTCTAATTTCGCAACAACATCATAAACTCTAGAACATCTTTAGTTCTTTAAAGGAACAGAAGACCAAACACTTTGATAATTTCCTGTTTTCCAGAACACCATTGGCCATTACCTTGTCCACTTTACATAATAAACGAGATAAAAGATGTTAAACAAGTTTTTGCAATTGATAAGTCGTTTCCCATTAAAAATGATATTGACTTAAATATCCTTAATGTTAGGGACACAATGTAATTGAAAATTATGTAGGTTAAATCGAGTTTTGTTACATTTTGAGCTTAACAACTAAATTTTATCTGGAATATAACGTTTTTAGCAACTTTTGTCGGTATACATTGAAAGCCCACACTTTGTAATTCGAGCAACAAAAATTCCGATAGCCCGGTCATATCAGAGAAGTTATTGCGATAAATTAACATTTTATATCATCGTTTTGGGAATTTAAACCTGTTGGGGCAAAATAAACTCAAAAAAAATTGTATCGGTCCATTTGTATGCAACAATGTTCGCGCTTTATACTATCGTGCGTTAATCAACGTAAAGAAAAAATCGTTGCAACATATATTTTAAATTTCATGATTTGTTACTGTCGTTATTTAGGACAGACTGGAATTTTGCGAAATGAATATTAATATAACATGTAAATTGTGTACTGAGAGTTTTCTTCTTAATTGACCGCCAAAAATATAAGAGCCTTATTACCATGCCTGCGACAACCTACAGTCGGTGTATTTGAAGGAGAATAAATAAATAACAAAACAATTTTAGTAATAATTATTAACTAACTTTTATACATAAAACTAGAGAGAAAAAAAACGTTTATTATGAGCATTACATTTAAGGCATTCTGGGTTCTAGGCGAAACATTTTTTGGACACTTCATCAAAAATGAAAAGGTTATCTTGTGGAATAAGAGAAACCATTCAGGAAGACAAGTTACGGTAGATACAGGTTTAAACAATAATCGAGTCAAAGAAGCTATACAGGGCGAACCAAATTCGAATCTTTTACGGGGTTACCGATAATCTGATATCGGTCTTTTTTTTAATATTTG
Organism: Elmis aenea; assembly: GCA_947652605.1. Lineage (NCBI taxonomy): Eukaryota > Metazoa > Arthropoda > Insecta > Coleoptera > Elmidae > Elmis > Elmis aenea. The sequence continues at coordinate 15,104,077 of OX393581.1, read as the reverse complement.
TTGCAAAAAATAACCTAGATATGGCCAATTTTGTTAAAATTGGATAATCAAAGTTTGCCATGATTTCGTAAACAAGTGATGTTTGCAATTATTAAACAACTAAACCTCATTTCGAAGTACATTCGTCAACTTTAAAGCAAATCCGTGTATTCTTTTGTATTTTATAACTGTTTATTGTGGTATTGTGAACATGGCCAAATTTGAACTCTTTGAAAAGTTTAATATGTTAGAATATTACTTTGTAAGTGATAAAAACGTAGCTGTTGCTGTAGAATTTACTTGGCAATGACGTTTAGTTGTTTAATAATTGCAAAAATCAATTGTTTACGATATCACGGCAAACTTTGATTATCGAATTTTTACAAAATTGGCCATATCTTGGTTATTTTTTGCAACAAATATATAAAACTATATATTTTTAAAAAGCTAAAAAAATACTCTTTCACATAAAGTCATGGCCGACTAGAGTTTCCATTTAAAAATATAAAAGTTTACTCCATATCTCGAAAGTCAAGATGGCTAAAAAAAATACTTTTGTTTTTCACTTAAGCATAAAAATCTGTGTAAAAAACCTTTTTTAACATTTGGTTCTAATTTAATAAATAAAGAAGTTACAGCAAATTTTCAAAAATGATGAAATTTCATTTTTTGTCTGTAGTGCCAAAATGGAATCCGATAGAAATAATCTGATTGCATAGGCGTTATTTTCTCAAAAAAATAGCCCAAGAGACCGAAAGCAGATTTTCGCTATCTCTTACGGTAACCGAGATACCCCGTAAAACATTCGAATTTGGTGAAACCTGTACCTATGAGATGAGAAGTGGCGCGAGGGTTAGTCTAAAGAGAATCCAAAACAAATTGACCAACAGCCACTTCATAGCGTTGAAGTTACTGTTTGGTGTGCAATTCGTCCTTTGCCATCATAGGTCCTCATTTGTTCGTGGATGACAATGGGTCGCGCTGCCCGTTACATCAGCTCGATACGTTGATGGTAATGTAGGGCAAAATAATGATACATCGTTCTGACAGTAGGGGAAGATGGTATATACTGGGACATGGTATATAGTGGGACAACAGAGATTTTGGCCATCTGTTACCCCGTACTTGAAGTTTGTTTACATCAAAATAGCGGTTAAGCAGTCCCATTATATCCTGTCTACAGTATGTGTCGTAAACAATGTCATAGTGACTTACACATGTGAGGCATGTTTGGTAACTGCGCATTGTTTTTTTGTGGTTATTCAGTTTATGTGCTAAAACTTTTTTATTTACTTAACAACAATTAGAAAATTTGGCGTAGGTGTACCTTACAGTAAGTATATTAAATGTATGTACAATGTTAAAACTTAAAATAATCATACAAGTTTTTCATTAAATCGTTGCTTTTAAAAATTGATCACATGGTGCATTGTGGGACGATGATGATAATCAGGTAAATTTTCTGAAAAAGACTTCCGACTTTAGATTTTCTTTCTCTAAAAACAGAGATAAAGACTGTGTTGAAAAAGAAAATATTCTGTGTAGGTATAGCGCACCGACTACGTTTGGGGGCACTGAAAAAACAAAGAAACATTTTCAATTTTAGTTTGATTTTTCAAAGTACAATGTCTAAATGCCCATGAAAAGTGAAAGTTTTTAAAATAAAAAATTAAAATTAAGCTTTTTTTTAATTACTTATGCTTTATTTCATATATATTTTTTGCTGTCCCACAATGTACCACGGGGTGGTTTATGTGGGGACAAGTGGTGTATAGTGGGACAGTCCCTCATTTGTGAACCTTTATTTTTTTTTAATTTTTTTTTATATGCAATGATAAACTAAAGCAATATGAATATCTCATATCAATTTGAGGTATGCAAATTAAGCCGTTCAAAAGTTACGCAAAATTTAAAAAAAGTGTCCCAGTATATACCACCTTCCCCTACTATTTTAACATGTTTCTAAGTTACGAACTAATTCGACTATCTCTGCATACCTTTGTTACTAATACTCTAATAATAAAACTATGTTATTAGCAGAAATGGCGATTATTTTTTTATATCAATTTATTAAAAATCTAATTTTAGCGCTTCCAGTTTCTCAGACCTTCAATACTCACCTAGTTTGCCTTAAGTTATAGGCGGCTTTGTTTGTTATTAAACAAATTTCGTTTTTTACTCGGTCAAAAAGTGGACAAAAGAATTGTTAAGATAAATTTGATCGGTAACCATTAATTACAATAAATAAAAACACTTGCCGATAAGTTATACATGTGCCACGATATGCAAAATCTACACACGTTTAAGCAAAAGAAATCATATATGAATTAGTAGATTTGTAGCGCCTTGGGCCAAGGACGATGGTAAGGGATAGGCATCATTAAACATCAATTTTATTGTTTATGAGATATAAACACACAGGTATACACATGATGAATCTTTCCTCTATAAATTAATGAGTTAATAATTAATGAGTGAGGTTGGTGGTAAACTTGTAATATTTTTAAATCATTAATTTTTAACCTACATAAACGGATTATTTAAAGAATTCATTTATTAATGTTAACAGGCTTTATTAAAAATCTTTACTTACTCTTTTAAAATTTCCCGTTTTGATATGCAATGCCAATTTTAAATCTCTTATCTACATTGATATATAATTTTGTTCCTTTAAACTTTAAACAGAACTTAATTAAAAAATATGTTTTTAAATATGTTATCAAAAAATCATAATGTTACATTCACTTCTAACTCAGATAATTTTTTTATATTTGAATTGTCCTAACCAAAAATATAATGAGATGGTTTTTACTGTTTTAAAACAAAAAATGAGACACACAATGGCTCTTTACGGTAAATTTGGCTTTTTTTTGTGTGGATAACATATGGAAAATGTATACAATACTCGCAAAAACGTATTCTAGACGTTCACTATTATTTGAGCCGTTTACTTTAAAAGTGGCGTAAGTCACTACCTGCGAAAAATGAGTTATTAAAGCTGTTTACGATTACAAAAATGTATGATATTTTTATCTTCAAACATTTTACTTGCAATTTCAAAATCACTATTTTATTGGTGAACCGAAGTGCAAATACATTTATTTTGAAAACGGGATTTGCTTTCCTATTTACACCTGATTTCCCATAATTACTTTAAAAATTCAAAAAAAAGTGAAATGTCCGAGGACTTTAACGCTTTTATTAATGACAATGATTCAATAGATGAATTAACTTTTATTTGAAATGCGTTATATAATAAATAGTAAAATACTTATATTTCAAAATGAACTGATTAATTTACTTATTACTTATGTATTTTATGATTATTAATGATAATTATTTTTATATTTGAATAAATTTATAATATAATACATTATATAATTTATTTATATTATATTATTTACTTCTCAAATTTCTTAAATTACTGATCAAGCATCACTTCATTAAAACACATCGGACAAAATCAACGCAATTACGAAGTTTTTATAAAGTATGTATTAGTTTTGAAAGTGGCTTAATTCACTTTACCGTAATGAATAATGACGATTTGTTAACGTCTGTGCGAAATTATGTATACTGAGAGTAATAACGGGTGGCGCAAAAGTCATCACCCTATCGAATGATGGTCGCATTTTTGCAAATGGGATCTTAACTCATCGCGATTTTGACATTTGTGAAGTAAACAAAAGCAGAATACACATAGACAAACAATGGATCCCTATACTCGTCAAGAACGAGAAATAATTGTGACAATGTTTTTAACAAATAATCGGTCGTGGTTTTTTGCTCAACGTGAATTTCGTCGTCGATTTCCTAGTCGTGTGGCACCAATTGGGTAAACACAGGCCTTAAGCCACTCGCCTCGAAGAGATTGGCTCAACACGGGACCGTAGCAGATCTGGTCGGCCCCGGAGCAGCCGTTTAGTCAAAAAATACTCCTGTGTGGCTGCAGATGTCCAAAAAGACCCTGAAACATCCACCAGGCGACGGGCTACGCAATTGGGCATCAGTAGACGGTCTTACCAGCGAATTTTATTGAAAGACTTGAGGATGTTTTCCTGCAAAGTGTAAACCACACACACAGAACGATGGACAATGGACATTTTGAGGCAAGCATTTACCGAACGCTTACTTTCTTGTTTTTGGCCCGCAAGATCATCCGATTTGTCAGTTTTAGACTTCATTCTTTGGGGATTTTTGAAATCACGGGTCTATACGAACAAGCCACAAACCTTGGAAGCCCTAAAGGAGAACATCCTACAAGAAGTGATCAATTTATTGGCAGATCGCAGATGAAAAATGCTATAAAACGAGCCCAAATGTGCATCAACTCTGGCGGCGGCCACTTGACTGATATAGTATTCGCGACTTAATGGAGAAAAAAATTAATTGTCTAAATAAACATAATCAATAAACAGAACCAATTATTTTTATTTACAAACAAAGTTACTGCCTTAAGAAATCGAGTGAGTACTTTTGCGCCACCTTGTATAAGTAACCGAGATAATAAACATAAGTGAAGTTTCTCTATAGGTAGTTGGTATAAATATTTTTGTAAACATTAAAATGCAAAACATTTAACAAGTACAAATTAAATGCCTGAAAAATATTACTCCTAATGTTTTTTCTACATTTTTGTATTTATAAAAAAGTGAAATTGCTAAAAAACATATTTTTTGCTTTAAAAAATAATAATTGCTACAAAAATAATTAGTTTGCTATAAAACTAAGAAACCTTATACATAATTAATAAAGACTATAAAAATAATGAAATTTGTTTTATAAAATAGAAAAATCTGTGAATATTTTTATTTTTGGTATAAAAAATTTGAGGTTGTAAAAAACAACATTGTATTGCCAAAAAATATCTACTATTTCGTAATAAAACACCCGATAACAACGGTTAATAATTTTTACTTATCTGATTGGTTTATGAAACTAATATATTTTTATTATGAAGAAATTAGGCAAATTAAATTATTGTAACAGTATTAAACATTTTATTAAAGATAAACTTCAAACAAAAACTTCACAAATTATAATTTAAAAAAAAAATGTAACACAGATTCTATATTATTATAATTAAATTGCAACATTGATTGTTATTGAACAATTAGGGCTTTCTTTGCTTTTGCAGGATGGCCCCTTTTTCTTTTTCCACCCAGTGGAATGTCAAGATAACTATTTCCCACAATTCTCGCGTTATATTTACAGAACATATCCTTAAAAAGTTCACCAAGTCAAGCAACAGTTGCATTACCTGAATTACTTCGTTCTTCCGTTAGGTTAGGTTAGGTTAGGTTCAGGTACAACTACGTTTTCCAAAATCTTCTTTTCCAGTTCGCCCAATATGACCACCAGTAAATGCGATGTTATGTATTGCAAAGATTGTCCTTTTTATGAAGTTTGTATACTTTTTTATAGCAAATTAAAATATTTATTTTAACATACATTAAATTTTATATTAAACATTTATAAATCTATAGCAAACTTAGATTATTTTTATTTATTATTCATTTAGTCATGAGTCCTTCAACTGTTAGGTGCAGGTTGTGTTGTGCTAACTTTTTTCCATGTTTTTCTGTCTTGTGCTAGCTTTTTTATGTCTTTCCATTTGAAGTTTCTATCTTTTTTAACTTCGTGTTGCCAGGTTTTTCTTGGTCTGATTTTATTAATAGCAAAAACTATTTTTTATTGCAAAACAACTTATCTACAGCAGTTTTTGCAATCCACATTTAATCTCTCAAAATAACATAAAGGTGACTTAAAGCCACTTTCAAAATAAATAGCTTATATGTCTGCTATGTCAAAATACAATATCCATTATTCAAGCTTTCCGAAGAAGTAAGAAAAAAATTGATTAAATTGCAAATCCGATATTATGAAATATATTTTAGGTTTTTCTTGTTCAAGACTAGTTAAACTTGAGATTCATTGACAACATACCTTTCAAGTTCACCCACACTTTCTTTCGATGAATAACAAAATACGTTTTGGGCGGTTGTATAGTAACGAAGTCCCGCCTTTTTTCCATAAAAACTTGTGCACTTTAAAAAAAACTAATTTAGCTTAAAATGGCAAGTAGGTTTAGAATGATATATACTACTATAACTTTAAATGGCGAATGTTCGTTAGAACATCGTCTTTTTTATATTTCTGCAAAATTTTATCCTTTAAAGTAGATAAGAGTGCCTACGCGCTAAAAATCGTTTTTTGTCTATTATTCATGTTGCGTCTGACACACCTGATTTTGAACTTTGTCGGTGTGACACTGTACGTCGCAGGCGGCTAAGATTCTTCTGTAAAATTTACATATTAAGTTTAACATTTATTTCAAGCGTGGGCTAGCAATATGCCCAAAGGTAGCCCCAACGTTAAGTGAGACAATGGTAAATCGTGCAAAATATGATTCGGACGAAGGCCGAAAACGAGTTAAAATCCGGGTACAGCGGTCAATTATATTTATTGAAATGAGTCCGATGAGCCTTGTGCGGTATTGTGTTACATATCGCACATCTTATGTCGTAAGATCCACCCACCAATTAAAAGAGCAGACCTGTGGGAATAAGGCCCGAAGCTGGAGCACGTCTGCTAAGGCCGATATCAACAAATGACTAGTGGGACCGAATAACGAATATAAATAATTATACACATATGGAGTACTGCTTGGTGCTTGCTTGCCAAGTGCGGGTGGCCTACTTGTGGGGCCTGCATAGCACACTGGCCCAGAGACGAAACTCGGGATCGCTTTGCGAAATTTCAAACCTTTATTAATAAAACCTATTAATAAAGACTTATAATTTTACTTCGACACGCTCTTAAACATATCATCAACGTATCAACCATGGTCGTTACATGTTTTTTCTTGTATTTATTGCAACACTTGAAACAATGTACCTTATTGATATATTAATTTATACATTTTTGTTACAGCTAAGCAAACATTTTTAATTTTTTTTTAATAACCTGCAGAATGTTTGGTATTAATAACTAATTTTGGGGCGCTTATTTCAGATATGACCTTAAAAAAAGCTTAGCACGTAAAGTTTTTTTTTTACAGTAACTTTTATTTCTTTTAGTTATCATGTACAATACTTAATTTTTAACTTCAACTATTTTAACACGTTGACTGCCGTGAGTATTTATCTGTATACTCATCATAGTGGGTCCTGGGCGCCGCTTGTATCCTATTATATACAGGGTGGGCAAATTTCAATGTTTTCATAGGGAATCTCGGTAACTATAAGAGTTATGGAAAAACGGACCCCCATTCCTCGATCTCTTTTTTCTAGAAAAAGTTAATGGTGAAATTGGTTATCGTCTTTTGTTTTCGAGTCATCGCCGATAACTCGATTTTTGGACTTTTCGTTTTATGACCAGGTCTCGCTTGTTTATGAAAATAAAGAAATATAATTTTGACGTTCCACAGGCACTTTTGTGATAAGAATGCAATAGCGTGGACGATTAAAAAAAAAAAACGAAATTCGAGTTGTAACATAAAGTTGTATTTTTTTAAACAGAACCCATAATTGGCTGTGGCATCACGAGAAAGAGAATTTTTTCCCCCATTCCAATAATATAGGGTAAGTCCGGGATAGATGCCCCACCGGCGAAGATGCCCCATCAAAATAATTTCGTTATTAACGGACAGGATTTTTAAGGGTTGGTTTGTATTGCGTATGTGAATGTGTGCAGTGCTAATGTTTTTTTAAAAATTGGGCAAGTTATTTGCAAAAATTCATTTTTAGAGCTTCACAAAATTTATCACTATGGTTTGCTTGTACACGCATATCATGATAAAGTACTTTTATCATTGTTTTTGTAGTGCAATACATTTAGGCATACAATAGGTTAGTGTTCGTGCCAAAGTACATATTCTGGCGCAAAATTTAAATTTGATATTTGGCTGGGGCATCTATACCGGACGATAGGGGAAGATGCCCTTCATGTGTTGGGTGTGGGGAAATGTACACAATCACAAAATGGAATGTTGAGTGGGTTCAGTGCATGCATTGCAACAAATGGTTTCGTGAAGGCTGTTCTAAATATGAAAATCTTTGTAATTTGTGTGGAAAAATACTGACATTAAAAAAGAAATAGGTACTTAATTGTTTAAAACATTTAGTTTCTGTTTATTTATTTGTAATTACATAATATTTTCGTAGGGGCATCTATACCTATACTAGTGGGGCATCTTTGCCCGACAATTTGGTGAAGATGGCAAATGCTCATATTTTAAGTTTTTAATTTTTCGAATCATATAAGTTTATAACAGTGTAAATTTTCATGTTTAAATAAAATAATATATATAGAGTTGTCATACAACGTAGTTACAACCATAGTTTTCACTCCTTTGTCCAGAAAATATTAGCATCTAAAAAGGTGGGGCATCTATCCCGGACTTACCCTATCATGTGGGATCGATTTATTAATTTTCCTTACCTACATTATAGCAAAAATTAGGTATTTTTTCATATTTTATTTTGTTTTTAGTAGTAGGCTTATGTCATTTAGAATATAACTGGTAAAACAAACTCTCATTCTATTGTTTTAACGATAATTAGACAAAAACAATCAGGTTTAATTGTTGATTGTTTATATTTTTGTACCTAAAATACACGAAATGACTTACGAATATTACGAAAAGTATGATATGTTAGAATGTTTTATTCAAAGTAGTAATAATAATTCTGAAGCTGCAAGTTAAACATATTTTAATCGTTACCCATAATGAAGTAGAAATTGTCCAGTTTGTTTTAATCTTCCAAAAATGGATTTATTAGGATGCCTTCTTTCTTATCAGTCCAAAAGACTTAACTCAACTAACATTAATTATAGAATATGTAAAGGCATTTTTAGGGGTGGATCTTTAAGAATATATACGGCGCTGAAACAGAGGCGTCGATAGACGTCGTCGGGTCCGGGGTAAAATTTTTCATAGGCCCCAAGTAAAGTACATTATTTAAAAATTTAGTTACTAAAAATCAATTGTGGTATGATATTCGAGCCCCTGTGACTCCCGGGCCTTTAAATTACACCCGGGCCCGGGGCTCAGAGCCCCCACTGCCCCCCCCTCTCATCGGCCCTGCTGAAATAAACAAAATAGATAAAATATTATAGTCATGCGCCGTGTGTATATTCTGGGCACATGGAACTAATTCTCTAAATAAAAAAGATTTTTATGCATACTCTACTTGTTTGCAAAGGATTCCATGCAAAAAATATAATACTGCCAAGGACCCTATTACGAAAATCGGCGCGGCAGTCAACTTGTTAATTTTTAAAGGTAGGTATATTTAAAACTTGTAACTCCTATACAGGGTGTTTCTTAAATATTGCGAAAAACTTCGGAAGGTGATTCCTTATCGAAAATTAAGGGGGGGTTTTGTACAAGTGTTTTCCTTAGACGTCTCCTTTTGGAGTTTCACCCCCCCTAAAGAGGAGCGGTAAAATTTGGTTTTTATTTTATTTCTCTAATTTGGAGATGTGTAGGTGAATGATATTTGGTAGATGTTTTATACTTATTAAAAGGTTTCCCATAGTAATATTTTCATTCACTTCCCACCTTCACAGGAGGCTGATAAGTGCAACCCCTGTTGGTTTTTTTTTAGAACTTTTTGGAGGGGTGAAGTTTTGCAATTTAAAAATTTTTCTAAAAAAGCTTAATTTATTTAGAAACTTTTTTATCCCTTAACTTTTCCTGAAAAATGTACATTTTTTTAAATTTCAATTAGTGAACATGCAATAAACGAAACACTTGAAGTAGGTACTCTAAAACTATTTGCCCAAGGTATTCAAATATTTATACAAAGTGAACGCACTTATAATAAGAGCTGCTAATCTATTTTAATACACGTAATTAAAGTAATAGATATATCAATATTAATTTCCCCATTAAAATTACTAATGTGTAAATTACAATCCGAAGTGTGTTAAACTCTTCGTTGAGCTTAAATGAATGCAAATAATAATTAGCACGAGTAGAGCCGTTTTACGTACCTACCTATACCAAATCATGAAAATGTTTTATATGGATACAAAATCTGTCCCTAGGATTATAAAAAGCGCTTGAGAATTGCCAGAATCTTCATTAAACATTCTTGTAATAACTTTGTTTTGTAAACCTAGTGGTAGTTTAAATGTTTAAAAGTACAAGATAAACTGCATTTACTTGGACGAACCATAAGTTTTTTCGTTATTTTATGCATTGCTATGTTATTAATTTTTGAAGCGAATAAAGTTATTTAGTTTACATGTGCCATATGTCATTTTGTAGCTCTTAAAGTGCTCTTTTATGAAGTAAACTACTTTAAATTAATTAATTGTATTCTATCTTAACATTACCCTAGGAAAAAACATGCAAAAGTCGGAAATTTGGGTTGTTTTACGGCACTACTGGAAACAGGACTTCAAAGCGACAGAAGTGGCGAAGAAGATTTATAATTTGCCCAACTCGAACGAATGCATGCGGTTTAGTTAACAGAAAGCGTACGTTGCTGCGGCAGGACGACGCTCTTCCACATATCGCCAGGCAGACGAAGGAAAAGATGCGAAAACTCAACGTCATCGAACTTTTGCCGTGTCACGCATACACTCGGGACTGCACCAGCCGATTTTGATCTTTTCCGGGTGATGGCACATTTCTTGCGCGGCCGGAGCTTCGAATCATTAGAGAACGTCAAGGCTGGGTGCCATGAATCTTTTGCCTCCAAGAAGAAGTCATGGTACCGCCGCGGAATCGAACAACTCGCCTGAAAAAGAGTTCAAACCATAGAATCGAATGGTCTTTACTTCGAAGAACAATCTTTATTTGCTGTTGTTATATTTTAGTTTGAAGTTTTCATTAAAAAAACGAAGAGACTTATGATTCACCCCAGAGACGGACTAGCAAGAAAAACCGGTCCTGGCATTAAAATTATAGGGACCCACAGCCAGAGCTGGGCAAAATTTGATTTTTATTTAAAAAAATCAAAAATCATTGATTTAAATTTAAAAATCACGATTTTTTATATTTTTGATTTTTTATAAGAAACTTGATGATTTCCGCTTTTTACAACTAATTTATTTATTTTTTACACTACATTTTGGTCTCTATCCCGCTTAATTCAAAAAGTATGCAACAAATGAAAAAGATTTTTATTATATCTACTTTTTTTTTGAATGCTTGATAAAAGTTTGTGCATTACCTCAAACTACTTTTAAGATGAAAAAAATTTCATAAGAACTCATACCTCATACCACACTAGATTTTAACAATTTCAGAAATATTCACAAGAGTAAAGTGCCCTTATTTTAAGAATTTTAAAGAAGTAGTTTAGAATTCAAAAATAATATTAAATATAAAATATCGTTTTCACTTGAATTTTTTTAAAACTTTAAATAGGGACACTTTACTCTTGCGAATATTTCTAAAATTGCTAAAATCGAGTGTCAAATTAATTTTTATTGGTAGTTTTTCATCTTAAAATTCGTTTCAGACCATACATCAAATTTTACGAATCACTAAAAGCTTAATATGGTTTCTACTTACACAGACTTAATAAACTCGTATTAATAAATTTATAATGAATCTATTTATTAAACAATGTGTTTTATAAAATAAGCAGATTATGAAACTACTATTTACCCATGCACACGCCATATATAGCTAGGCGCCAGGTTTTGGATAATATCTGGACTATTCCTGAAGCACTAGTGGCAGGATCAAACAAATGCCCCAGAAAAACATTAAGATTGTTTACGGGCAAATGTTATAATGATATCAAACTTTTTGCGCTCCTTATACTTCAGCGCCGGACTTACTAAGCTCGTAGCTCAAACCGGTCCTGACCAGCCCATTGAGGCACCGGCTCTTCTGGCATTTGCCAGAACTGCCAGATGGCCAGTCCGGCCCTGATTCACCCTAATAGAAGCAAATTTTAATACAATACATCAGCAACAAAGAAAGTTAGAAGTAAATCAGAAAATTATTGGCTTAGTTTTGTAAATCATTTTCTGTAAACTTAGCATTCCGGGGGGCACCACTAAGGGTTTCACATCGGGACATAGTTTGAGTGCCCCTGGTTTAAGAGTTCTCAGATGCCATGCGATAATAAAGTACACTCAGGGCCGGCGCCAGGTTATTTAGCGCCCTAGGCAAAACTTATTATAACGCCCCCTTTCACACAAATTTTCACAGAAATTAATATTTGTGACAGTACGATAATCGATAAACAATAAAATTTTATGGTGATTACACATTTTTGCGCCCCCCCCCCCTATGGATAGCGCCCTAGGACCGCCTAGTTCGCCTTAATGGTAGCGCCGGCCCTGAGTACACAGTACACTAAAACCTTATATTATTAATTTGGAAACAATAGTTTGAATACAAGTCTATTCGTAAGTACTAGAATTAGAAAACTAAACGAGGGAATTCCAGTCTGGTTAATCTAATAGCAAAAAGAGAAGTTGAAATGGTTGCTGATTTTTTAAAACAATGCCCAGTTTAAAAATGCAGGTTCATCATCATACAAAGCTAACAAAATAAATGAAAAAGTCTGCTTGTGGTTGGTTCCATAGCTGATTTCCATATTTCTTCACAACGCTAGGTTAACGCACTTTACAAATTTTGATTGCCTTAGATAGTGTACGTAAAGTAATTGATGAAATGGGCGATAAATGCATTCCAAAATACAGCCGAAAACGCTCAAATGATTTAATTAAAAATTTTGTTCTTGTAGTTGCAACGTTTAGCGCGTAAAAAGCACGCTTCGTTGCGCTTGAAATAACAAAGCATGCACATTTTCGGTTTCTTTGTGTACCGTGCACGTTGAATAATATAGTAATATTTAATTAAGTGTTAAGAATAAAATTTTCAAGGCTATAGTACGTATGAAACGGCCATTTAAAATCTCATTTATTTATTGTGAAGGGCACACAGCGCATCTGTCAAACGTTAACAACCGATCACTATTAAACTTATACAATTAATTCGTAATGAACTTTGTGTGATACCCGATAACTTTAAAAATTTAAATTTACGGTTTTATTTTTGTTGTTACAATGAGCGTTTATTGTTGACTGTAAACTTTGAGCTAACCTTGTTATGTGTTTCAATAAAAATACAAGCAGATATTAATTTAAAACAAATATTTGATAGTAACATTTCAATTAATGTTACTGAACTATAGAAAAAGTGTATGCATGTAAAACTTCAAGAATTAATTAATATTTTTGTCTTAATTTTCTAAATATTGTTAAATTTCATGTATTATGATTACCTACAACTGCTGTCCAAGAAGCTTATGTATGAATAAAATTCCTATTTTCAGGGTCGAAAAAAATCCCTTATACATTTTTTATAACGTTGTCGTGTGTGCGATAATAATCCGTTTTTTCAAACTATGCTTGAAAAGTACAGGGCTATTTAAAATGATAGATGGATACAACTACATCTGAATGAATCAAATGGCACCAAATCGGTCAATATAACGTCTTTCAAGTATACACAATAACGATTTTATCATTGATTTGAGAGTATATTGAAAGATTTTTGTTATTTTTTGTATATAAACCTTGCTTTTGTACGAAAATGTCTTCAAGAAAGTGTAAAAATAGTACGAATATATTTTGCTACATCTGTGGAAATATTGTATCGTTAAAACCAAGACAAGACATCACAGATTTCGTAAAAAGTGCATATCATGCATACTTTGCCTTTAACATACAAGATAAATCGTAAACTTCGCCTCAAGTATGTCCTATTTGTATTAAACAGTAAGACAGTGAAAAAAAGGTAAAGGTAAAAGAAAATCATTTCCGTTTGGTATTCCTATGATGCGGTGAGAGCCCAGAAACCACGTTATTGACTGTTATTTTTGTTGTTGCAATATAAAAGGTTTCAGTCCAAAGAACAAGAGTAAAATATCTTACCCTAATTGACCATAAGTTTACACTAGCTATTTCTCATGGTCCAGAAGTTTCCTTACCATCTCCAATTGCAGCTAGGAACCTCGACTCATCATCTTCTGCATGCAGAAAAGTCTTATCATGATTAAAATATGTAATTCTGATATAAATTACCCAAATAATTTAATGTATGAATATTTTTTAAATTGAATTATTTGTATAGGTGGAAGAATATAAATATCTGGGAATTTGGATAGAGAGAAAAGGTAACATAGAAAATGAGATAAAAGAAAGAATAAATAGTGTAGCTAAATTGTAGCACAGTATGAATAGATCGATAATAAGAAAAAGAGAAATAAGCAGAAAAGCAAAAATGACTATTTACAAGACAGTATTCATACCAACCCTGGTGTATGGAAGTGAGAGTTGGGTATTAAATCAGTCACAGAGAAGCAGATTACAAGCTATGCAGATGAAAATGGACAGATCAGAGAATATGTGGAGTCGGTACATGGTGTGATCGAGAAACCAGCTGAAATGGGTTGGACACCTCGACAGAATGTGGGAGGGAAGACAAGTGAAACGGATATGGGAGGCAAGGGTACGGAATAAACGAGAAAAGGGGAGACCGAGGAAGACATGGAATGGATGAAGTGGCATTGATTTTAAAGAAACGAAATAAGAACTGGACAGATTCAACAAGAAAGACGAAGAACAAAAAGGAATGGACGAATTCGTACACATAAACTAAACATGAGATGTAATTAGTAATTACAAATACCTTACACGTTAGGGTAGCAAGGTCAACAGATTATATATCTAGATAATATCTACTTCACCTTTGAGGAAGGCATCTATGAGCAAACCACGGGAGCAGCAATGGGATCACCATTATCACCAGCACTCGCCAACCTGTATGGAAGCCTTCGAAGAGCAAGCCATACACTCCAGTAGATTAAAGCCTAAACCAGGGGTGGCCAACCCGCGGGCCGCGGGCCGCATGCGGCCCGCCTTGAACATTTTTCCGGCCCGCGAGATTCATCACACTTTTACAAAATATATTTATTTTATAATGGCCAAATTATTATGATATTATCTATGTTTACATGTAAGAATAATAGTAAACACAATAATAATAACTCATTATGTTTCAATTTTTCACTCAAAAAAAATGTCTAGTGTATCTAAATCTAATATGGGGATATATAATTTTATATGTGGCCCGCGGAGTTATGATGCATTTCCAAAGTGGCCCCCAAGATCATTTGGGTTGGCCACCCCTGGCCTAAACACTGGTTTCGATATGTAGATGACACCTTCGTCATTTGGGAACACGGCAGAGAATCACTCCAGAACTTCTTAGTACATCTGAACAACTTGCACAAGGACATCAAATTCACGATGGAGGAAGAGCAGAATGGAGCTTTACCTTTCCTGGACGTACTGGTGAAAAGAGAAGCCAACGGAAGACTAGGCCACAGTGTATACCGCAAATCAACCCACACCAATCGGTATCTAAACGCAGCATCACACCACCACCCGGCCCAAAAACAATCAGTGATCAACACATTAATCCACAGAGCCAAAGAAATATGTACCCCAGAGACCATCCAAGAAGAATTAAACATGCTTACAAGAGCTCTGCAGGGTAACGGTTATCAACAAAGACATATACTTCGAGCCATACAGAAAAGTGCCACGCCGAAGGAGAAAACGAAGAAGGACTACATCGCTACAACTTATCTACCCTACATCGGAGGAGTAACCAACAGAATATCGAAAATACTCCAAAAACACAACATCAATACAGTCTTCAACGCTCCAGTGACGCTCTCCAGTAAACTAAGAAGAACGCCTGGCTCAGGATTGAATCACCCGGGCATATATAGCATACCCTGCTCCTGTGGAAAAGTGTATATAGGACAGACTGGCAGAAGCATACAAACGCGCCTTAAAGAACATGAAGGGCAAACAAAAAGAAAACAAATAGAAAAATCGGCCGTAGCAGAACATGCCCAGGACATGGGGCATACCATACTTTTCGACGACACAAAATTACTGGCCCGCGCCAAGAACCCCAACAACTTTAACAGAGACACAGGCCTGCAACTACCAAGCATTTGGAAACCGGTCATCAAGAAATCGCTGAGGCGAAACGAACTCGTCAGGCGGAACACCACGCCTCCACAGCCGGATATATAAACCCTGCAACAAACCCACCAATTCAGTCGTTTGATAAAGACCAACATAGAATGGTCGAAACGTCACACAAATCAAGAAGACGCGGTTCCAAACCCGGGAACGAAGATTGTAACGTTAACATAGTTCTCATAATATGACCTGTGCAATTCAAGCACTTATCGTTTAAGATTAAAATATTGGTAACAAACGAAGTAAATTTAATTTTATAGGGACCACTGTTTGCTGTTAAATATAGAAATTTGAAGTTTATTTTGGCCTTTGAAATAAAATATTGATTTTCTATTAATGAAAGCTGGTTAAACAACTTAAAAACTCATCAAATCGAATCAGTCTTTATGTAAATCAATTGAAAATTTTTATTTTCAGTGCACAGCATCGAAACTCTTTTAATTAAAAACTAATTTCTTGATATTAAAAAACTGTTACTTTATAGTAGTGTTTTGTAAATCAAAGAGTTATTTTTTTAACTTAAATATTCAATTCGTCGCAAATTATGCTGCTCTCTGTAGTATATGAGTTATTGCAGCACAGTTGCTGATAAGTCATCGCACTTTCTTGTGAAACCTGAAGGTCTACGCTCCAATATTTCAATTTTATGAAGTAAATCTGTTTGCTTTTTGTTCCATCTTGCAAGGGCAGGTTTATGAGCACTGGAGCAGGTCCTTAGAAATTTACCTAGCGACCCGTTGGCCTTCTAACATTCTATCGCTACCTGGTTACCAGGTTAATCAAACTTTAATTTACTAATCTATCGTTCTTCGCTGCCTTTTTTCACGTTTAAAACACCGAAACATATTCAGACTTTTAAAAGCAAGTTCGGGCGCAGGATGTCCCTGTGTAGAGTTATTGGCATTCATCTAGGATTAAATAGTTTTTGCGTAAATGTGGGCACGCGAAACACGTTTCATCTGAAGACTATCCTTCACACCTACAAGAGTATAACCTACAAATCCTCGGTTTCATTCATTCATAGACGGTGTTAATCAATTCTAACATTGACAGTTCACGCACCTTGTCTGTTTAGCATACGCGATGTTGTGAATATGAATAAAATACTTGTCTGTGTTAAAGTGCTGCCAACGTTAGGTCATCGTTGCTTTTAAATTTCTGCTCGGTTCTGCTTAGGACGGACGAACAAAGACCAGCGTACAATCAAAATTCGGGTATATTGTACTATCAGGGTCAACTAGATAGGCACGCTAGTTATTATGGGGGTCCTTTTTTATGTATCCGGTCAAAATCGTTATGGTAATGTACTAGTTCCGCGCACGTATAACGAAATTAGGACTTATCCACACTGGATGATGGCAATGGAAAATTAATTAATTATGTTTTATTGGTAATTATGCTACAACCGTTAATTAAAGAAGTGCCGCTTGCGATATACTTAAAATAGTTTGTTAAATAGTATAATTTCATGTTCAGTTTTTAACAGTACAAGCAGAGCAGGAATTGGAAGTTAAAAAAAACAAGGGCATTTTAAAAGCCCCAATTTGTGGAGAACTGTAACCTGTACCATAAACGTATTTGCTTTGTTATGACTACATCAAATTATTATTAAATAAAAGTCATATGACTGAATGCATTTTATTTCATCGCTGTTTCACATATTTAATCACTTTCTTTGGTTCAAGTTAGGTAGTGAAAAATATACAGGGTGTCCCAATTGTCGTGAGCAGCTTGGGAATCTCGTAAACGGTAAAAGATCCAGAGTTGGTTAAAGTAGTCGAAATGATCTATGATTTAAAAACTATTTTATTAAAAAAAATCTTTAAAAAAATAATAGTTTTGCGCAATTGATAAAAAATAAAAAAATTACGTTTTCGATTTTTGGTTATAACATACCTGTTTGAAATCATACTTAAAACATATTTAGACATTTTTAGGACACTTTCATTTGTTTTTGTTATTTTAACATCAACTTTGTTATTTTAAATACCGGTTGTACTTAGCTACGACACCATCAAAAAGAAATTTTTTTCTCGTATCATTGATGTATAGGTGGTTAGGTTTATCTTTAAAAATATGTAAGTTACTACAATATTATTGTATTTATAAGTTTAATCTAAGTGGCCATTGAAAAACAAAACCAAATACCAAAAATAAACTAGCTGTAGGTACATAATGAAACGTAAAGAACTTAAATGATTCAAAAATATTTTTACATTTTATAATAATTTATGATTTTTTACTGACTTATATAAATCTGTTCTATAGCGTCTGTCGGCTCTGTCCGATCCCCAGACTGTTCCTTCAGCCCTTCCTATCCTGCTATTGGTCCTCTTACAGATTTCTTTCGCTTATAACTCTCTGAATGCCCTCGTTCCATGTCTGCCTCGTTTTCTCCTTTCAGGAGGGATCCAGTCAAGCGTTACTTTTGGCAGTCGATGGTCTGCCATCCCTCTTACATGTCCGTACCAAATTAGTTGTCTTTCTGCCTCTTGTGTTATAGTTTCCCTCAGTCCGAATAATTCTTTAATTGTTGTGTTCGGTACTCTATTTAGTCTAGACATTCTACACGATCTTCTTAGGGCATTCATCTCCAGAGCTTCCGCCTTCTTTTATCTGCTTCTGTCCACCTCCATGCTTCTGCTCCATACAATACTATACTTTTAATAACTGTGTTGTATATGTTGTATTTTCTCTTCTTTGTTTTTTTCTTTACTCCACCATATTCCATTTAGCCTTTTGATGCCTCTTCTTCCTTGTCGTATTCGTTGTCGAATTTCTTTTTCATCCTTTCCATCATCTTGAATTTTTACACCCAGGTATTGGTAGCCATTGCATTTAAATAAGTGTATCACTATCACTATTAAATCTAAATTATAACAGGTGTTGAAGGTGTAGTCCTCTTTCCTTGGGCAATACAAATTTGAAATCTGTACTTTGTAGATGATGCATGTTTCTTTCTATGATGAACTGTACTTAAAATAGCGAATCTTAATTGTTAGAACGTGCCAGCTAAGAATCTAAATTTAAAAAGTGCATTTTGTGCTCGAAGTTTCTAAAATGTACTGAAGAAACTAAAGAACTTTAAAGGAATTTAAAATTTGGCTTTACTAACTAATTAAATAAGGTAATTCCGAGAGATATGCCCCACTGAGAGAGATGCCTCGGTTGTTCTATTTTCGCATGCTAATGACAGATGCCAAAATTTGTACTGTATTATTGTTCCGTACCAGTTGCTATCTGGAAGGCATACTGCCGTTGGCAAAAATTTCGAGTGTTGTGCGGTTGTCAACAAAATTAAGATGAGTTCAACGATTTTAACATGGCGCTATAATCTAGTAATAACTTAAAGATACCGGCAATTCGAAATTTATTATTTTTCATGGAATACTTTTAGCCAGCTTCTCAAATACATTGTTAAGGTTATTATTGCAATAAGATACACCGGTATCTTTTAAGTTCCATATTTTTTTCCCCTGGGGCATCTAACCCGTACTAAAAGGAGAGTTGCCCCATTTTATCGAGGTTCAGATGCCCCGGTGGAACATCTATTCCTTATACACAATACAGCAACAACTAATCAATTTACTAATTAATACTGTAACACAAGCATCCTTGAGAGACTATATTGACATTATTTATGAAAAATAAACTATGTTCAGAGATGCCTACGACGTATAAGAGGAAAACATCTGATAAAACCAGAAGGCAATGGTCTTGAGAACAATTCAGAGAAGAATTAAGAAGAACAAAATCTTTTTAACATGTGTTCAGGGACAAATCCCTTAGCTAGGATTATCAACCGTAGCAAAGGGATAACATTTTTGTAGTAGTTGGGTAGTAAGTCAAGTTGCAAAATACATTCTAATTCAAGTTCTCATTCAATACCAGTCAAGTTGTAATCTTAAACAAACTTCTTAGTTGTGTAAATAAATTACATTAAAAAAATTTAAAGCCGACGTCGAGCTCAATATTTTAAGAAGACGAACAAGCAGACTAACCGTCGAAACGTTCGTCCTTCTTTACCGTCGTTATCGTCGTCGTACATAAGACGTCATAAGTGTGTTGATATGATCAATCGAGTGTACGATTCTTAACATATCAATAAAAATACATTTTGGATTAAATATTTTTGGTTTTATTGATCGTTTAAAGCCGGGGCATCACTCCCATTTATATGCGGCATCTCACCCGCACTGTCGGGAGAGATGGCCAAAAACATAGTTTTGCTTAATTTTTTTTTTGTAAACTTCCGGTCGTAATATTCAAATTTTGAATGTCGTGCGTTATTCTCAATTGAATTGGCTATGTATTTCCATTTTTTCGGAGACTACAAAGTCAAAAATTATTAAAAGGTGATTTTTTCGCCTTAGGTGGGGCAACTGTCCCGGAATTACCTTATACTTAGGTACAATAATTAGACATATAAACACAGTTAATCAGTTTATTTTGTTTCTTGTAACAGAGATACCCTGAAGATGATCTAGTTGTAACGCATCGCGTGTTCTCTAGATTATATGGGTATAGTATTCAACACTTCATAATATAATCATGTTGTGGTATAATATAGTTAGCTACTTGTCTATAATGATAATTAATCATTATAATACATTCAGCGATTGCCTATACCTATCGTCGCTCATCCAGCGTGAATGAAAAATGAAGTAATTAACTCGATGAGCTAGAAATAATCATATTGACTCATTGATTTTTCAATTATTTAATTGATACATTATAGTAGTCTTGTAATTAAGTTGTCAACAAGCGACTAACAAGATATTTTCTTTGTTCTTTTTTGTACGTTTTTTTTTTATACTGTACATAGCGTCTTAGATAAAAGGTTTCAATTTTGAAGACGAATAGTGTTTAAGAACTTGGATAAAAGTTACAATAATTGTTTCTTTATTCAGAGCTGTATTTTTAAAACGTTCTTTTACCACTATTTCTATAAACAAAAAGAATTTTAACTACAAGTAAAACAAAAGAACGAGAAGGACAAACAATTATCTGATGTAAATTGATTTTTGTGTCACTTTATTAATTAATTATAGATTATATGATTCAAAATTTATTTTGTTCCAACACAAATGCCTGTGCATTAGATGTGATTACATAAAAAAACGCACATTCGTTTTCTAAATCATTGATCTACACAGGGTATTTGAAATTTGAGGTTAACCATGGAAATCTCGCTTATTATAATAGCTAGAGTATAGCTTTAAATTGGAAAAGCTACTAAATTCGATGCTCATTAATAATTCGAAGAGAAATTGGATTTATACAAACGGTATCCGACAGCATTAAAAGGTCTTGACTCGTCGGAAGTAAACTCAGGACTTGTTCTGAACTGCACACTGGCACTTAACGTGCTAGGAAACAGAAATAACGTTAAACTGGTATGGTGCCTAGGGCACATTAATATACCAGGGAACGAGAACGCAGATCGCCTAGCCAAAATTGGCAGCGAGACACCTTTCTTCAGACCAGAACCCGCAGTTGGTACATCCTATGGCATAGCCAAGCGGCGTCTTAATGACATATTAATACAGGGACATAGTACTCATTGGAAAAAACTTGCAGGACAAGCCCATTCTAAGGCTATCCTGTCTCTAAAGAAAAGACAAAAGAAATGCTCAGGATGAGCAGAGTAGACATCAGAGCAGCCACAGCACATCACAGGACACTGTGGGCTAAACAAACACTTCTACATAATAGGTCTCTCAAAGGCCGATGTATGCAGAGGATGTGGTGAAGAAGAAAAAACTCGTCCACGTACTATGCCAGTGTAAAAGTTTCACACCCCATCGGCGTAGACTTCTGGGGATGGAAAAAGCCTACCAAGAAGAGTTAAAAGAAAAACACCTTTAAAGAAAATCCTGGCTTTCTTCAAATATATAGGACTCCTTTAATGGGCTATCACCAGAGGGTACAATAGAATAATAGATCACAGTACAGGAACCCGAAAGGGGACCATCTCCGCGGAAATAAATTAGTAAATAGACGGTATCCGGCAATACTGGGAAAAACCGGAAATCACGATTTTTTAAAATCGCCTTTTACTACTTTGGATTATAAAATATTCCAAATATACAAAAATATTGCCTAAGCTACTTTTTAAGCCGAATCGGATGATAATTATTAGTTATTTATATGTAAGAATTTTTTTGTAGTTACTCAAATGTTATTGATATGACCATTACCTACACATTTTTTTGTTTTATTGTTTTAATTACGCAAAAAAATTCTTGTAATATACCTATATTTTATTCACGTAAATAACATAGTCGAGCAACATATTTATGAAATCAAAGAAATACGTCCTAGCCAACTATGTAAATATCAAATATAATGCTCCTAAGGAATAAGAAAGTCAAAAATGAAAAACGAAGTCAAATGTTTTTAAACCAAAGGTGAACGGACCATTTGGGATCGCATCCATATTCAGGGGACCCACGAGCAAGTTAACAATGCGATCGAAAAATTTACTAATGATTACTGATTTTCAAGTTTTTTATGAAACATTTTGACTGTTGTATGAATTATTTATATTTTATATGAGTTTAATGTTGTTAATTGAACTCGGAATTGATTTTATCTTTGTTTAGCGCATAAAACGGCCCCTCAGGATTTTTTTTTATGAAAAGGGTCAAAAACACTGGATTAACTCGTATAAAAACAATTTGTTAACAACGACTTGATAGCTGTTTTGATAAAGATTAATAGTCTTTACAACCATTAATGATTTTAATTAATTACGGAGTGGTCTACTGATGTTTACTTGACTGTAATACTGCTAATTAAATGAAATATGTACAAGTTTTGCAGATATCATTGTTGAGTTGTTGGAAGCGAGTGGACTATCTTTTAATAACAAGTGTAGTATGCACTAATATCGGTCCAGCACTCTTTCTATCTGGCCAATTACACGGAGCGTATCTTAATTTTAAAATGACAAACAAGAAGTTAATAGTATGTTGCGCGGGATCGTGCAGCGATTTCGGCAACTAAGACAAAGGCGCCCGTGTCGAAAACTCGTTTATGGAAAATAGAAAAATCGCTTTAATCAGATTGGATTCGGGGTCCAAGAAATTTCGTGTTAACAGACTTTTTCTGCACTCACAATTTCGTACGTCAACTTCTGAAACTTGGTAATAAATAACGTAACAGTTACATCGTCGTTAATTTTGAAATTATCATGCGCTAAATGATGTATATGATTACTTCTGATTGTTAAATTGACGTGCAGGAGCTGTTAAACGCAACTTTGTATCAAAATTGTTTTATGTTGACAGTGTCTCGTTTATTACAAAGTAGGTCTTGAGCAAATTAAATTTTAAACGAAGTTACAATTTAAATCGTAATCATATAATTATTTTTATTCTCATAAAATATGACGAATCTCTTGTAGAAATGATAGACCAGTTTCAAGACTCTTGTCTATTCGTTGGCAATAGTATAAATAATATATTAATAAATAACGTATTAGTTAATACTAAATGAACATACAGGGTGTTTGAAATTCTGCTTATTATCATAGCTAGAGTACAGGGTGGACCAAATTCGAATGTCTTACGGTGTATCTCGGTTACCGTAGTAATAAGCGAAAATCTAATATCGGTCTCTTGCGCACATTTTTTGAGATCAGCTTTTTTATATCGCTTTCCATTTTGGCACAACAGACCAAAAAGGAATATTATCATTTTTGACAATTTGCTATAACTTATTTATTTATTAAAATAGAACAAAATTTTATGAAGGTATTTCAATGCTTAATTTAAAAACAAAATAATTTTTTTAGCGATTTCAATTTTTGAGTTATGAAGTAAACCCTAGTTGGCCATGACTTAATATGAAAAAAATTTATTTTGGCTTTTCAAAAATATATAGTTTTATTTATAAGTATGTGTTGTAAAAAATAACCGAGGTATCGCTAATTTTGTGAAATTTTTTCTATCAAAGCATGCCATGATTTTGTAAAGAAGTAATGTATGCAATTAATAAACAACTAAACGTCATATCCAAGTAAATTTTTTAACTGTTAAGCAAATCCGTGTGTTCTTTAACTGTTTATTGTAATATTGTGAACATGGCTTTGAAAAGATTAATATAATAGAACTTTACATTGTAAGTGCTAAAAACGTAGCAGCTGTTGCAGAATTTGATTGGAAATGAGTTGTTTTTTAATTGCAAACGTCACCTATTAACGAAACCATGGCAAAGTTTGATAGTAAACTTTTCACAAAATCAGCCATGTCTTGGTTATTTTTGCAACGCATATTATATACATATATAAAACTATATATTTTAAAAAAGCTAAAAAACGCTCATGGCCAACTACGGTTTCCATTGAAAAAATATAAGTTTGCTTCATATCTCGAAAGTCAAAGTCAATAAAAAAGTTTGAATTATTTTACATTAGCCAATTGACCTAAAGTTGTTTCTTGTGTATTAATACTTCTTCTTTTAACATTATGTTTAAAAATTGCTCCATAAATAGCGTATGTTGTGATTTTTAAGCTTGTTTATGTTATTATAGTATGAAAAAAATTAAATTAATCTAACCTGATCTAACCTAACCTAACCTAATGTAAAATAATCTGTAAAAATTACGTTATAAATAAAAACAATCACATTTACAAACAAAATTTGTGATATGCTTGTATGCGGCGAAAAATTGTGGCGGCGAAGAATTGAGGCGGCGAAGAATTGAGGCGGCGAAGAATTGAGGCGACGAAGTATTGAGGCGGCGAAGAATTTAGGCGGCGAAGAATTGAGACGGCGAAGAATTGAGGCGGCGAAGAATTGAGGCGGCGAAGAATTGAGGCGGCGAAGAATTGAGGCGGCGAAGAATTGAGGCGGCGAAGAATTGTGTAGGCGAAGAGTTGTGGGCGAAGAATTGTGGGCGAAGAATTGTGGGCGAAGAATTGTGGGCGAAGAATGTTCCAGACACGAGTGTAATGTGATATTGATAGTGTGAAAATAAAGTGATTCAGTGCTTGCTAGTGCACGAGAATAAAGTGCGTCAATGGATCTCTTACTCTTAGTATACTTTTTGGTATACTAGGAATAAAACTTACTTATTAGTCTAAAATGTTTAGAAGTTTTTTTATAAACTCGTAGATGTTTGTATTACATGACGATTGTATTTGTAAAATAGCACGGTTTTACTTCTTAGCTTACCCAATAATTAGACTACCCGAAATTTGGAAACGTACAAAACGTCATGGATTAACTTAAATTCAAAAGTTATTAAGCCAATAGTTACTTTCTTTACTTGAACATTATAACTTAATATTTAGTGTGCTCTTGTTATACCGGACCTGTACATTTAACAAAAGCTTCTCTCAATTAACTTCAGCTCCTACCCTCATGAATTTTGCCCTCAGATTAATTTTCTGAAAGCTTTGTCCGACTATTTTCTAAAATGTTTACTTCGTTTTGTTTTCCATTGCGAACCAAAAATTATACGTAACAATAGCGCGGTGTAGAAATACCTGTGCTAATTTCAGTGTTCATCTATATAATTTAACGTGACAGGTAATTTTTAACTGACGCTTTTTCATTGTATCTGTTTATAAAAGTTTTAAGTCATATAAAATTAAAGAGACGATAAAATCTGCCGCTATCTATTGTGCTACGGCATCCTTACCTTGTTGGTTTGAAATGTTAAATGTAATGAATTACACTCAACATGTAACAAGGTTATAATTTAAAATGTAAGCTTTTCAGTAATAATTATTGATTAACCAGAGTCGGTTTTCGATGAGTGTTACTTATTGGTGTTGAAATTTTTAAAACTGCACTTAGAAATAGTAGTAGTAGTCTTTATTTGTTCTGAATATCCAAAAAGGCGTAGAACATGTCACAATAATGATAATACACATATGTACGCATATATACAACACAAAATTATATTTACTTAAAAGAGTTTTAAAAGTAAGCGTCATTAAGGTATGCACTAACTCCATAGTAGGCTTTAGAAATTAGAACATTTCTTAATTTTTTCTTCAAGTCAGGGGTGGGTAGTTTTTTTATACTCCCAGCTGATGTATTAAATTTGTTATATATTGCAATAATTATAGAGGCAACATTTTTTTGAAGATAGGTATATTTAAAGCAATCGGGCTTTAGATATTTTTATGTCGGGTATTGGCTGCATGGTTTCTTAAATTCACTTTGAACAGATCAAAATAATTTTTCACGAAAAGGATGGCTTCGAGAATGAATAAACCGTAAAAAGTTAATATTTCTTTCACGAAAAGTGTCTTTACAGTGATCTCGGTAGTTTAGACCAAAAATAGTTCTAATACATCTCTTTTGTATAATAAAGAGGCGTTCAGAATCACTAGCGTAACCCCAAAAAATTACAGCATAGCGTAACCGAGATTCAACACGTGCATGATATGCAGTTTTGTACTGACCAATTTTTTGTGTGTTTTAGTGCGAAAGGATCGTGAAAGGATGTGAAAGGATGTGACAGGCTTTGTGACAGGCGTTCGATGTGTATGACCAGTCCAGTCCAGAGTCAATACACAAACAAAGAAATGATATTTTATTAACAACATTTATAGTTTTATGTCGGAGATTATTTTACTTTGTGAAAATTTTATAACTTGAGTTTTATTGACGTTTAAGGTTAAATTGTTTATCACATTGGTTCACACCAATGTTGGAATTGACCTAAGCAGTCAAAGAGTTTTAGTTCAGAATTTTTGGAATCCGAGTCACTAATAATAGCAGATGTGTCATCGGCAAATTGTATGAGGGAAGTTTTGGCAAAATCTGGAAGATCATTAGTGTACAGTATGTATAACAGAGGGCCTAGGATTGATCCTTGCGGGACTCCTTTTTTCATTTTCTTTTTGTTAGATTTTAGAAATCTACCTGACGAGTCTTTTCCGGCAACATTTCGAATCCATTTTGAGCGTTGTTTATTAAGCCAATGTGTTCTACGTAATATTCAATTCTGTTGTAGATTATTTTTTCAAATATCTTGCTAATGTTTGTGAGAATCGCTATGGGCCTATGGTTTCCTATGTCACTAATACCCTTTTTTGTGGTTTGGTTTGATTTTTGCACATTTAAGTTTGTTAAGAAATATGCCATTTTTTAATGAAAGATTTATAATGTGACTTAAGAGGTGCAGATATTAAATCGGCAGTATATTTTAAGAGGTTTGTTGGGATTTCATCTTCTCCTGTTGATTTTGTGTTTTTAAATGACATTATGGTTTTATAGACCTCGTAAGAAGTGGGACGTAGATAAATAGACATTATTATGTTTGAAGTGGTTGGTTTTAGAAATTGTCCCATCCGTATAGTCGGGGCACATATTTATAAATAGTTCGTTTACGTTGTTTAGTATATCTAATGGGTTATAATAGGTTATAATAGGTCATTACGTAAAACTACTTGAAGGAGGAATGATTTTTTTTTAACTTTATAGTGAAGATTGCCAGCATCTTAATACTGCGCAGCCTAATCTTTCCAATGTTTCTGGACATTGATTACCTAAAAATAACTGTGTTAATTTTTTAATAAGTCGCTGTACAAGGTGCTCAGTTATCGTGAACACTGAAGAGAATGTGATCTCGTAAACGGTAAGAGATACAGAGTTGGTTTTATGTAAGTCAAAATTATCTATGAATTAAGAGCAACTATTTTATGAAAAAAATTTGAAAAATTAAATAGATTTTCCGCTATTGATAAAAAACAAAAGACGACGTTTTCGATATTGGCTTTTAACTTATTTAAAATCATACTCCAAATAGTTTTCGACATTATTAGGACACTTTTTTAAGTAGATTTGAAATTTATTAATACATTTTATTTATTTGTTCATTTGTTTTTGTTATTTTAATATCAACTTTCTTATATTAAATACAGGTCGTAGTTGGCTGTGACACCATTAAAAAGAGATTTTTTTCCTTGTTTCATTGATGTATAGGTTGTTAGGTTTATCTTTAAAACTAAGTACCTAAATTATTACAATAAAATTGTATTTATTAAGTTTTATCAAAGTGGCCATTGAAAAACGAAACAAATCATCACATCAATAAACTAGCTGTACTTAATTGAACATACAAAACTTGAATAATTTGAGATACTTTGTACATTTCATAATTATTTATGATTTTCAGTTACTATTACTGTTGAAATAAGTTATAACATGCGTTCAAAGTGTAGTCCACTGTTTATGGGCAATACAAATTTGAGATTTACACTTTGTCGATAATAATATTTTCCTAAGCTTATTTCTTTGTAATACATGAACTATACTTAAAATGGCTATTTTTAACAAATGAAGATAGGCAATTTTTATTAACAAATTATAAATCTACGCAAAAAAGTGTCCTAATAACGTCGAAAAATATTTGGAGTATGATTTTAAATAAACAAGTCAAAAGCAAAAATCGAAACGTCAATTTTTTGTTTTTTATGAATAGCGCAAAAACAATTATTTTTTTTTAAATTTTTTTTTTTATAGAATAGTCACTCGTAAATCATAGATCATTTTGACTTATTTAACCAATTTTTTATCTTTTACCGCTTACGAGATCCCCATGCTGTTCACGATAATTGGGACACCCTGTATACTTTCATTGAGCATGCCTATGAGAATTCTTTTACTTCAATATCATTAAAGATCATGCGACGGTCCTCGATGTTCAAGTTCGTATACAATTAGATTCTTTTATCATTTAATATAATACACAGTTCGCCCAAAACTTGTATCTCAAAGAGCATCAATAACGGTTAAAGTAATTTTCGCCTTTTTTCATGCGATTTGTAAATCAAATTGTCTTCAAAGTTTGCGGACATTATGCACCCATCATCGTTTCTAAAACCTAAATTGGGAAAATTAACTTTTGAATAGAGTGCTGAAATACAGCAGTTAAAATATCTGTGAGATTGTTGCAGTATCGCATCAAAGAATTATGACTATAGTTAACCAAATTAATAAATACCTGTATTAAATACGATTTACATGTTTATAGAATTAAAATAAACTTTTTTTATTCGACCTTGTACATTTCTATACACAAAAAGCTTAAAAATTAGACAGAATTGTTCTACTTCTTCAAACAAGGCAATTATTTACCACCCACCCTGTTGAAATAATAAATTATACAAACCTAAAAGTTTTGATCGGTTTTTCTTGGAAAACGAACTGATTAATATCTGATATAAGGTTTTTTGTGGTTGAAGTATTTGAAAGATTTTGATCAGAACGCTAACATTACTTGGATTAATTAAAACGTAAAATTAAATTAGATAATTGACAGGATATTACAAACAATAAACCCAGTAGTATATAAACAAATCCATTCGAATTAAGTTAATAAATTATTCCTTATTGCACTTTTTTGTTGAAAATTCTTTGTGGTTGCGGGTTTTCTTTGAAATGTTTTTTTTTGCGTTAGTATTCTACTGGGAATATGCCATATTTATTTAATGGGTAAATGAAATTACAGCTAAAACTATAAATAGATGGTAGCAGCATCACACTTGTAAACTGCACATTTAGTTTTTCAATACATTTAATGGTCTTCTGTGAAAAGTATTCATTTGTAGTTTCAATTTGTAACGGTCTTGCATACCTGTTTGGAGTGAAGGTTAGTTTTAACAAGTTTCTATCGAATGCTGATTAGCAAGTCGAAGTAAACCGAAGTTGTGAGGCTGTGGTCTATCTCAGAAAGATATTTTTAAAGCCTAACGATTTTTTTAAATTATAAGTAAATACCCAATGCTAACTTAGCTAACGCAAATGACTATCACCACACACACAGTGTGTACCGAAAATAACAATATCTTTTGTGATTCCATAATAAATTTTTTCTATTACCACCAATGTAAATTACTTTTACCGTACAGCCTGCATGCATAGTAGGTGAGTTATAACGCACGGTAAGCAAAACGCACACTTGTCTAGAAACGTCAAAGTAGGCTTATGTTAAAATTGACAAGACAACGTAATTACATGTGTACATCAGCCACAAAGCCGTTAAAATCGTAGGCATTATGTGTTCGTAGAAAAAGTAAGCTACATAACACGAGTCGTAAAGCAATTTTGCACGCGTGGAAATTCGTACTCGCCGCTACGCGGCTCCGTGCGTAACTTTTCCACTCGTGCGTAATATGTTTCTTACAACTCTTGGTTTGTTATATACATACCATTATAGTACATTTATATGGCTTTTTTAACACACCTTGAAATTGAAAATTTTATGAAAAAGTGTTAAAAATTGACAAAACGTTTAAATGGTTTCGATTCTACGTTAAACATCTCTTCGCATGTTTGACATGTTCGTTGAAATTTTCGGTGCGCCCGCCTCTAAGAACTTTAAACTCGGATGTAAATAAATATAATACATCCTCGTGCTAGACTACAAAAGATATCCAACAACAAATAGATCCTTAAATTCCTAATCCCTAAATTGAAACGTGCTAAACAGCACTTTTTACCGCGCAACAGGTATCTAGATACTTTAAACGTAGTTTGAGGTGACTAAAAACGTAAAAAACACATTCCACATCAGTTTTATGACTCGCTTCTTCAAAGAATCGTAAATAAATTTGCATTTCGCACACTCTAAAATTTCCGGTACAGTAAATTGTTGCATATAAAGAGAAGCCACGGCTATACCATAACGTCACGAAAGTATACTATCATAATCATAAAAACAGTATGTAAAAAACATGTATGTTCGTGAGTTCAAGGATGTTGGACTAATTTTGCCAGGGTCTGTTCGTTGTATCATCTAATTTGCTGACGGTAATCTCATAAATAACGTGCCGCGCTCTGCTCTGTGAGGTATAAAAAATGAAGTATTCTGCTTTGGGCCACATTCTTCAGCCACAAATCGGTCCGTAGCTATTTACGCAGGTTACAATCGTCCATTTTTTTTCGCAGCTTATACAAATATTTCCTATTAGCACAAATCTAGAAAAACTACAGCAAACTGGATGGAAAATGCCTAAAAAATCCAAAGCTTGTACAATAAGTTAACAACCTGCTAAGGGAACTTAATCGAAATAGCTGCCAACCACTAAGATAATAACTCTGTCTGCTTGTCTGTCGGGTTGTGGTTTAATGAATTAACATAAGTGTAATTTAAAAAAAAACGCAAAAAGCTTAAAATTTAACAGAGACGCTGAAAGCTGAGGCGAACAATATGACCAAACGCATTTCACCGTCTCCCTTCATATGTGGATTTTCACCATTTGTCCATTTTTCGAATCGTTAACTATAAGTTTTTTATCATAAAAGTTTTAAGTGAAAAAGATAATACGTCTTCGATAAACATCAGTCTTTTAGGAATGTAAGTACGACGTATATGGGGGAGCTTTTGTATATAAATAATATGAGAGCCCAAATGATTCCTCGTGTCTGATAAATTGTAGTTTTGTAATCTATCTATAATTGCTTATTAATTATTTAAGAAAAAAGGAAACACAGCATAGCGCTCTCGTACATTTTTTGGTCGAAACATATCATCAGTTTTTCAGAAAATTGTGTAATAGTAGGTATATTATATAACAAAAGTTGTAAGAAGCATATCACGCACGAATGGAAAACTTGCGGCGAGTGCGTATTTCAACGAGTGCGTAATTGCTTTACAACTCGTGTTATGTAGCATACTTTTTCTACGATCACATAATATTTACATGCGATTTTATCGGTACACAAGTGTGCTTTTTGCTTACCGTGCGCAAGGACTGGTAAGGACTCACTTACTATGGATGCAGGATGGTTTTACGTGAGCCTACTTTGATCATTTCTAAAAAAACTGTACTTTTTGATTACCGTGCGTAAAGACCCACTTACTATGTATAGGACAGGCTGTACAATAACAGTCATTTACTATAGTGGTAGTAGAAAATTAGTAAATTACATGGTTTATTTTATTAATATGGTTGCAACAGTCTCAAATAGTATCAACTTATAACTAAATGGAGCTACTTTTTGAAAATTATTGTCCTTAAGGCAAGGAAACGTTTGATCAAATTTAACTATAAGAAGAGTTTGAGGGCATTTACAGAATAATATCTTTTAAATCTAGAAAAATTGGTGTGTATTATCGGCCGGGTGAATTGAACTATTATTAGCGGACCTCTCGGTTTCACTGGTATAGAAGAATGGACACTTACAGAAGCTGGATGCAAAAAGATGGAAGCTTTTGAAATGTGGGTGTACTGTAGAACATTCTGACTCAGCTGGATGGATAGAGTGACAATTGTAAATGTCCCAAGAATAATACATAAAGATCTTGAAGTGGTAAAGACCATTAAAATTTGGAGACTAACATATTTAGGCCATGTTATGACAAACTCCAAATATCATCTCCTACGGTTAGTAATACAGTGTGAGGTTAAGGGGAAAAGAAGATCGGGAAGACCTAAATGATCATGGCCTTAACACCTGAGACAATAATGGTACAGGAATCTTCAAAGGCGCAGTGAACAAGATAATGATAGCCAGGATGATCGCAATTCGCAACATTCGCTGGGCTGATATGGCACCAAAAGAAGAAGAGCAACTAGCAGTGTGATTAGGTAGGTCAGGTGGGGTTGCGCTTTTTTATGGTAAAAAACGCAAATAAAAACAGTGTGCCCACCATTGCTCTATATCAACATATTTAATGAGGCGTGTCATCGAAAAATCTTGCCTCAGGCTTCTCGCGGCTTTCGAGGTCTCTGGTTGATTTATAGCACAAAGTATTTTCAAGTTCTAGCCTGGAATATTTTGACAACAATACTGTAATATGAGTGTTTTATTTTCTTATGTTATTACAATGTCGTAGACTGCCAACCCTCTGGCTTTCGTTGGTCTGGTCCAGAGTGGATACCCATGGTTATAGCAAATGTGGGTCACTCTGTGAATTACATCTTAGATACTTCAAGTGATGTTCTGCAATAACTTGATGATTTAAAAAATCAAGAAGATTAGTACCCGATATGATTTGAGTTTGAAACTCAACGTTCTGATTTATGTTTCTTTGTTTATCGTACTAAACAAATAACAACAAAGGATAGTCGGTCGTGTAGTGATACAAAGAATTTATGCAAAATAGCCTTAAATAGTGTTATATAACACTAATTTAAATAAAACTTAAACTGAGATATCTTTGGTTTTACGAATAACATAAATTTTTAGTTCCATTACGTCACCTTATGGGAATATGTTAATTTAATTAATACATACGGATAGTTTTGTTTATGATGATTAGATTATATTGTGGATTGTTTATTGATATTGTTTAAAAAAGTTAATACTTATACCAAACCTTTTTTTATTAAAATATATTACTTATTTTAAAAAAGATATTAAACAATTTAGAAAGAAAATTAAATAACAAAGAAAAAACAAGATCATATATTATTCGTAGGCGGCCTTGTAAAAAGCTAACCACGAACCGATCTTCGTTTTTTTTTTGAGAAACAATAATTATATTTTGTTCAGTAAGTAAATACATGACAGAAGGCAGGTCAAGTTTTCAATTTAAATACATGTTACATTGTATTAACCTCAATTTATCTGAATCTTTTGCAAAGTCATATTCCCTATAATCACCTATTATTACCTACCTATAAAGCGTTATTAATATTTTTAATAAATGCGGCTGTACCGATAGCTTTGTTAAAATAAATTAAAAAGATCAGCTTGATAAAATAATGATACAATGCAGAGCCGCGTAAGTAAGTTTACGATTAAACATATCTGCGATTTTGCGATATTGGTCTTGAAATGATTGCTATATTTTAAAAAAGTGATCACTCATTACCTTGTTAATCAATCATTTAAGTCACGAGTGTTCAGAAAACTGTACAGGGCCGATAATTTTAATTTTAGTTTTACCGACATAAACGGTGGGTCAATAACTAATTAGTAGCCCGGAATACTATAATATACAAACTGTTGTTTGTGCCCGGCTACAATTTTAGTATCGTCCATCATAGAAAATTTTACCGCAATATCTTGACTACTTCAAAAAGAATTAGATATCGTAAGAGGAGGTGTTAGGAGCAAGTAATGAAAAGGAAATACAGCAGAACTGTTTGCCACAATGATAAGGAAACAGCCCACTCAAGCAGAAAATGTAGAAGGGGAGGACATTAAAAAGCCAGAAATAATAAGAGCACTGAACAAACTTAAAGTAGGAAAGGCTCCTGGGTATGACGACATCAGACCTGAAATGATCAAATACATGGGAAATGACCGAATTGAACTGCTATACATAATTATCCAAAAAGTGTGGAAAAAGAACATAATCCCAAACGATTGGAGAAAGGTGGTCCTGATACCATTGTATAAGAAGAGGGATCGTACTAACTGTAATAACTTCAGAGGTGTAGCATTTAAAATATATGAAAGGGTAATTGAAGAGAGACTCAGGGCAAAAATAAAATCCTTGCTACGGGATACACAAGCAGGATTTAGAGCGGGGAGATCGGCACAAGACTGGATTTTTGTCGTAAGACAAATTACCGAAAAATACAAAGCACTAATAACAAGTTGCTACTATGTACAATCGACTTGGAGAAAGCCTTTGACAGTTGAAACAGAGAAGAATTATCGAAGATAATGAAAGTCCGAGGAGTGAATGACAAGTTAATTAAGGCAGTGAAAAGTATGTACTACAAAACTGAGAATATCGTGAAAATG
The DNA here is from genome assembly GCA_947652605.1 of Elmis aenea. Taxonomy (NCBI): domain Eukaryota; kingdom Metazoa; phylum Arthropoda; class Insecta; order Coleoptera; family Elmidae; genus Elmis; species Elmis aenea. The sequence continues at coordinate 15,069,394 of OX393581.1, read as the reverse complement.
GGAGGAAGCTCATCAAAAGATTTTGTGACGACAAAAGGAGTCAGGCAGGGTAACATTATGTCCCCTTCTGTTCATAATGATAATGGATGACAGCAAAAGAATTAAACCAGACGGCAAAGGGGGTGCACTTAGGGTACAGGAAACTAAGACAAATTAAGATAAACAAACTCATGTATGCTGACGACTTAGTACTATTTGCAAATAGCAAAGAAGAACTGCAAAACCGAATTGAAAAATGGGCAAATAATTTAAAAAGATATGACTTGAAAGTAAACTTAATTTAAACTGAATGTTGATAGCAAATGAGGCAGAAAAGGTAGAAAAGGTAGAAATAGTAACAGAAGACAAAAAAATACAAGCAAAACAACAACTGAAATACTTAGGGGCGCTAGTGGAAGAACCCGAAAAAATAGAACAAGAAATCTCTAATAGGATTAACAAAGTAGTATGAACATATGGAGCCTTATTTAAAACATTTTTCAATAAAAAAGAAGTCACGAAAATGACAAAAACTAGAGTCTATGAAAGAGTACTTGTCCCCATGCTTATCTATGGATGTGAGTCGTGGGTTTTAACGGATCGCCTAAAAAGTAGTGTGACGCTTTTTGTTTCTTTTCGGTTTTGCTTTCTTATATATTTTTTTTTTTTTAACTTAATCTTTCTCGGGCGCCAAATTTGTTGTAGGGGTTGTTTCCTCTATTCTTGTAGCTCTGTTGGAGAATGTAGATTCCAGGGGTCTCTCGTTGAATAAAACTTGGACGGTTTAAAATGGTTATCTTTATTATGGTTTCTTTATTTACATAATATACAATAATTGGTATAAAACAAATAATTAATACTCAAAAGATAATTGTAAAGCAGTTAATAATAATGGGGCCAGTATTTGTTTAATACAATTAGGGTTCAAATGAATTTAGATTCTCATTCTGATTTTGATTCTGAAGTCCGGACACGGGGTTACGGTATTGGTGAAATAATTAAAAAGTTGAAATTCGGACTTGGCTCTTTTAATCGTGTCGCACCTCCGCTCAAAAGAGACCAAGTACGGACTCAGGGTATGCTACGATATAAGTAAAGTAATTCAAAGGCAGGAATTCGGACTTAGCTATTTTGGTCGTGTCGCACCTCCGCCCAAACTAGACTAAGTTCAAATACTCGGACTTAGCTCTTTTAATCGTGTCACACCTCCGCTTAAAAGAGACTAAGTACGGACTCAGGGTATGCTACCATATCTGTAAAATAATTTCAAAGACAGGAATTCGGACTTAGCTATTTTGATCGTGTCACACCTCCGCTCAAACTAGTCTAAGTTCAAATACTCGGACTTAGCTCTTTTAATCGTGTCACACCTCCGCTTAAAAGAGACTAAGTACGGACTCAGGGTATGCTTTCATATGTGTAAAATAATTCAAAGACGGGAATTCGGACTTAGCTATTTTGATCGTGTCGCACCTCCGCTCAAAATAGTCTAAGTTCAAATATTCGGACTTAGCTCTTTTAATCGTGTCACACCTCCGCTTAAAAGAGACTAAGTTCGGAAATCGGATCGGGACTTAGAAAACTCTTGGTCGTGTCGCACCACCGCCCAAGAGGTCTAACGGAAGGATTTTCTTACCTAGGTTTTACCCGCTCGTCTGTGAAAAAGAGCTCTACATAATTTGTACCGGCGTTTTATACCCAAAATTTGTGGTGTGGGTAGGAGAGATGGTAACAGAGTAGGAAGATGATAACTCCCTACTTTGCGGCAGTGACGTCGAAACGTTATCGAAATATTTGTTTGGGGCGGTTTATCGGAATTTCGTTACAGTAGAATAGAAGCGTGTGAAATGAAAATACTAAGAAAAATTGAGGGCGTGTCAAGATTGAATAAAATAAAAAGTGAAACGACAAGAAAGAATTTAAAAATCAAAAGTGTGTTGTTAAAAATCGAAACCCAACAACTTAGGTGGTTCGGGCATCTCACAAGAATGAAAGAAGAAAGTACGGCAAAAGTGATGTGGGAAATGGTAATTGGGAAAAGTAAAAGACGCGGACGCCCAAGAAAGACATGGAACAGCGTGATAGCGAACATTCTTCAAAAAAACGACATAACATGGAACCAAGCGAGGACAAAAGCTGCAGATAGGAATGTTTGGAAAAATTTATCACCTCGACACCGCTGGTAGAAGAGGTTACTGGATAATATAAGACAAGCTACAGAGGTATCTCACTCCAGAAAAACCATACGCAAGATTACTTGAAATCAAACTTAGAGAAAAAGTGGAACATATATTGGAAAGCACCCAAAAAAAAAACCTAGTACACAGGACTTAATTTTTACGCTGAGATTAAGGAAACACGTTCTAAATTTTCCATCCTAGCTCATGAAAGAGTAGTTACACTTGTTTACATGACTCGAGTATTAGCTTTAAACATGATCAAAGTTGTTACAAACTAAGGCAAATAGACTTTTACTAATCTTGCTAAATTGCACTATAGGATTAAGAATTTAATTCTCTATCAGAATCAATAAAAAAAAGTGTACCATGTAATTTCAAGAAAAAGTTGACTATCGCTAGTCTGACATATGTCATCGTAAAAAAATAAAACATTTGAACGTCATTCTATTAAAAAAATTCCACGACTTACAAAAATATAAGTTTTATGGGGGTTTCCTCTTAAAATAACAAAGTTATAGGTGTGCGACAGTCAAACTGAACCACCCTGTATATTAAGTCTCTAAATCCCAATAACAAAGTTGATTTTTTGTAACAGGTAAGGAAAAATTTAGAATACTTTTACTATTTCTTACAAATGTTCCTTCTCTTAATAATATTCTTTTCACATACCTAGTTAAATTTTAAATGTTTGAAACCAGTAAGTGAGTAATTAGACGTTTTTCATCCGCGGATAAACTAATTAATTAAACGCAATATTAATTAATTAACGTTCATTTAAAAATTCCTCAGATTTTTTTTTGAACTACAAAGTGAATTAAGTACTAATTCACGATTTTACTTCATTCTGACATTGTTTCCTAATTGGGTTAATTTAAAATACAAATAAAAACATAACGTTACTAAAATAGTAATCAAAGAAAAGACAATTTTGTTATTTTATGTTCGACTGGGGCATTAAAAACTGTTTGTACAGCACACGACTGCAGATTTTCTTTCAACTGTCGGATTATTATCATGCTGGGAAAAAATTAAACGAAGGTTTAAGGCCAATTGAGACATCCACTCTAACAAGGATAATGTAATAAACTGGAATTCGTATTTGACGTTACTGTGTATAAAGATCCACTCTGCAATACCTGAATGTCATATAATGATTTAAATTTACGTTTATACGACACTATTAAAGAATATTTTAAACCTATATTGTTTGTTTAGTCACAGAACACACAGAATTTTTGTAAACTACCTTAAACAGTTCTAGAAGAATATTTTAAAAAATTTTAATATTATATAATGGAATTATGTTCGTGAAATCTTAAATCCGTTAAACAAGGGTGTTTTAAATGGAAGTTTCATTGTATTTAAATTAAATAGTGTAAATGTTACTTTAGAAGCCTAACAATTAATAAATCTTAGGTTTTACCGGTAAATCCAAGCATTAGTAAGTTGGCAACAGTCGGAAATTAGCTTCTTTATTATAAACTCAAAAAAAAAGCTTTAACCAACCTTTAACCTGACCCTCTCAAATTGCATGTAGCGTACAAAAATAACTTACACAAAAATTCGAAAAGACACGAAAATGTAATAGCTATTTATACTAAAAATTTTGCTCTGGGGAGATTAATTTTAAGTTATAATTTTTCGTGCCATAAACGCTCAAAACAAAAAGTGCAAAATTTGATCTGGATTTGAAAAAAAAACGAAACCTGTACATTGTACAACTCAGATGCTTTGTTAGATGTTATTTAAGATATAAAACATTCGCTATAACATTCGCGATAACGGTAGCACTTATTTAAAAAAAATTGACTTAAATATGAAACTTTAGTTAAAGGCGCACTCGATCTGCAGAAATTTTAATCATTTATACTTAAGTAACACTCGAACTGCAGAAAGTAATTAGCATGGAAGCCAAGCCGATACACGAACTGCAGAATTTTTTTAATTATACCTTTCCTGGAATTTCGTATTTAGGTAAACGGTCAGAAATGGTTGGAGTATTCTTAAATATTCACCACTTAAACCTAATTTTTCTGCTCCGCTTTAGGGGGGTTAAACTCCGAAAGGAGACGTCTAAGGGAAATATTTTATATGAAAGACCCCCCTTAATTTTCGATAAGGAATCACCTCCCAAATTTTTTCGCAATATTTAAGAAACACCATGTACCTATATGGCGATTCCGATTTCTTCGTGGAGTTTGATTGATGCAAAGAACACTGTTAATCCTAATATATGAATATATGTCTGAATGTTTACTAAAACATGCATAAAAACGTGAATATTTACAATTTTCGTGAACAAGCACTTCTTTTCCTCGCTCACTGATCATTATATGCATTTCATTTACTATAAAAATTTGACGCCCATGTACATATATCGAAATGTATATCATTTCTGCAGTTCGTGTGCACCGTTAGATAAACGCCCGATTGCATAAAAGCTAAACTGGGATTAACCCCAGGATTATTCCACGATAACCCTGGACATTGCCTAGTTTTAGGGATTAACTTGTATTTTAACACTAGTGTTGCTTTGTGCAATTGGGCTTAGAGTTTTAAGTTAACGCGGTTATAGATATTGTCCTCTGCTATACACGAAATCTTTTGATTTTTTAGAATTATATTAAAAAATAAGTTTACTGGAAAGGATCACAAGTCTCGATTTTTCATACTAGCGCCCTAATAACAAAGTTTTTCGGTCAACTACAGTCCATAGATGTTTTTCAGGAGTACCTATATTGCTTCCTGGTAGGAGTATCTAGGATAAGTTAATTAAACGATTCATTCGTGGTGTAGCTAAAAGCGCAAATGGTATTTAGAAAAATGCGGGACCGAATGGTTGGGATTCCTTATCGATTTAATGTTATTTAGTCTACACAATAATTTTGCATTCTAATGGCTTAATCTGCAGCATTTTGAAAATGTGCACTTCTTACATAATGCATGAGACCAATCGATAAAACATTAAATTAAAGCCTCAGGAATTTTATTGAGAAGAAATATGATTGGCATTTAATTAGAATTCCAGGAACAATAATACAGATCGCGGCGAGTCAGTAGTATAACAGAACACAAGGTGGCATGTCGATGTAGGTGTAATACAACGAAGAAGATATAAAACAGAGAGAGATGAAGCATACGTGTACAGGTATAGCACAGGTAGGCACATACTCTGCAGACCACACCGCACTTTCTATTGTTTGTATTATTTTGTCGTAGCTATACTGCATATTTTCACGTTTTGTCGGTAACTATATAACCAAACCAAGACATACAACGACAGAAAAAATCTTTGGCCATTTAAGAATTCTCAAGATTATAAATCGTACATATAAGGGTTATAATTGTTTTATGACCCGGTTGGATAAACGTTCACTTTTTACCGAGCGAGATAATTTTAAATTATATCGATTGAACCAAATCATTCAGCGTTCGGCGGCAAGCAAAGTGAAAAATTTTAATTCCGACCTGCCCACAGCGCATTCTTTAAGATAATAAGTTTAAGAGGCTCAGGGATGTTTCTATAATTCATCCTTCAACAGGTGGAAAGAAGGTTCGAACTTGTATCATTTTAACAATAATATATAACACACAAAGCTTTCACTTTCTCACTACAAAACATTATGTTTTTGTTCCCTATTACATAAATCGTGAAAATAGTTTTGTTGTGTTTGATTTTTATTAATCTTAAGAAACCTTAAACATAATCGTTTTACCTTTCAAGAACTGCCTTTATTCGTTCGAAACGATACAGTGTATACCAATCTGCGTGGCTTACGTTTGTTATTGTAAGAGCTACAAAGATGGCTAAATTGGGAAATTTGGATGTTTTTAAGAACTTGTTTATCATGTTTGTTTTAATGTTGTATGTACAGGGTGGTACTAATTCGATGGGATTACTTGGAGATCTCGCTTAATATTCAAGATAAAGAATCGGTTGAATTACCAAAAATGTGCAGTTTTTTGAGACAAACTCAGAACCGTTCTCAAAAATATTCTATTATTTCCGGGTTTTAAGTTATTAGAAAAAAAAATTTTTTTTTTTTTTGGTCATATTAATAATGTGTCATATCTCCGTTATAGTTATAAATATCGATGAGATTTATAAGGATTAAGTTTAGATATTTTTATATTAATTTGATGAAACTAAAAAAAAATATTATTTACCCTCGCCGTTAAGAAGTTATGATACAAACTTACATTTTTTTAAATGAAAGCTTTAGTTGGCTATGGTCTATGCAAATTCCTTATTTTTTTCTCATTTCAAATATATAGATAAGGGTTGATGTAGTTATTTTTAATAATACGCAAGTAACGAAGGTTTCTTAGTTTTTTTTTTTTTTAAAGAAAAACAGGCTGTGCAAACAAACAAAACACAAGGTGTAAAATATTTTAAAACTCATGTGGTACAAGTTAAAAGGATTTTTAATTTGTTGTTTAGAGACACATTATATATATTTAGCCATAAGATAAACAACAAAAACTCTTATTCTGACAATAATCCCATCGAATTTGAACCACCCTGTACAGTAAATGTATAAATAATTATAACAGAACGCGTTATAATTATTTTTCTATTAATTGGTTTAATACTCTATCATTAAAAGAATTGCAGAATTAAAATTAATTTTTAAAAACATTTTGCTGGCTGTAAAATGTTGTTTCTAAATATTAAAATTTTTGTATTACATAGCAAATTGTATTTGTTTTTCTGCATTATTTAAAAAACTATTTTTATCTATTCATTACAACTATTATGTTAAACATCTGTGACATTTTGAACCTGAAAATTAAATTTTCATTAAAATATATTGAGTCTTTTTACCTCCCTACCATTTTTTTAAAACAAAAATGAGTGACATTGAACTAAAGTATAGAATTGCAATGAAATTTTCCACAAAAGAGGGTAATGGGCCAAAAGTTTTTCATCTTTATTCCAAGTAAAATTTTAAACAGTTTCGCTGGGGTCGGGACTCCATACAGAATGATCCAAAAGCAGGTCGACTTGAAGCAACAACTGAATATTTGATTACAAAAATTGAAGATTTAGTGCTGTCAAACTTGGGGATGAAGTTGTTTCTCATTGCCAGAGATGTTGGAGTATCCAAATTGACAGGCTTGGAAAGTTTTGCACGACGTTTGGGGTATTAAAAAAGTGCCTGTGCGTTGGATGCCAACTTATCCGGAACATTCTTCGCCCAGAATTCGTCGCCCACAGCTCTTCGCCCACAATTCTCGCCTCCACAATTCTTTGCCCACAATTGAGGGGGTCAGTGCAATAAGTGGACAAGTCCAATTATGCCAATTTTACAGGAGAGAGAAATAACGTTTTATTGCATGAAATATTGAGAAATTTTTGGCATGTATGTATAATGATGACTGGCGTTAGAATGTTATATTAACATATTGTTTGAATATATTTTCGTATCTTGTACTTCTACAAACGTTAAAATATTTTGGACATGTCCACTTTTTGCCAAGTAATGAGCAAAAAACAGTAAGTCAAAATAATAAAAAACCTCCAAATATGTTTGATTGTCTATTTTATAAATGATACAACAAAAATACATATTTTTTATCCAATCTGTATTTACTACAGTAGATGTGTCATTAGTAATTTTACAATGTTACTAAGGTAATTTAACTAAACAACCATCATTATTTTATTCTTGAGGCTTTCGCGGCCGTTATCCATAATACAATCTTGGTTTCCACGACACAGGACTACACCACGCGGGAATATATAGCATACCTTGCTCCTGTGGTAAAGTATACATAGGACAAACTGGCAGAAGTATACAAACGCGTCTCAAAGAACACGAAGGACAAACAACAAGAAAACAAGTCGATAAATCAGCGGTAGCAGAACACGCCCAGGGTACAGGACACAACATCCTCTTCAGAGAAACAAAACTACTGGCCCGCGCAAACCATTTCTGGCCAAGATTATATCGAGAATCATTGGAAATCATCAAGAACCCAAACAACTACAACAGAGACACAGGCATACAACTCCCAAACATCTGGAAACCAGTCATCACAAAATCACTGAGGCAGAACAAATCCATCAAGCGGAACGCCATGCCTCCACAAGCTGGATATATAAACCCAGCAACATCCCTCACAAATTAGTCGTTTTGAAAAAGACCAAGACACAATGGTCGAAACGTCAACTACTTCTAAATATAAATATAGAAGACGCGGTTCCAAACCCGGAAACCAAGATTGTATTAACCATCATTATCTTTAAAAACGTATTACTACTGGCGAAAAGCGTCCAGTTATTGAACAGGATGATGTACAATTGCCAGATGGACATGTCTTGATGGACTTGTCCACTTATTGCATTGTACGCATTGTAAGGCTCCTAACGCAGTAGCAAAAACTTGTCAGGAAAGATATTTCCCAAGAAAATTGTATCGCTTCACAGGCTGATAAGAGCTTTTTTTCACAAATTGTTACCGGGGATGACACTTGGTGTATCCCTGGGATCCTCCTACCAAGAAGAATCTATGCAGTGGGTTCACGAAGGTTCGCCAAAACAGTCTTCGGCCGAAAAACTAACAACAACCATTATTTTGGAACAAGGAATCAGTTCTGCTTATTGAATATATAAAAAAAGACACTAAAATCAATGGGGAGCTATTTGAATACGTATCAAAGTTTGAAAGAAGCTTTGAAATTAAAGCGGCCTTCATCGTGGCGGCAAACGAATCTGCTGAATACCCTTATGTCTAAATTACATATTCATTTTATGACTACATTAATTAGAAAAGTGTACGATAATTCAAGATAATGTTTTATTTAGCTTTTTGCTTTTAACACATTATAAAAAACAATTGGGTAGCTCCACGCATTTAACTAAATGTATATCTCTAATAATATCAAAATGGCTAAGTCGTATCGTAAGGATACACTTATACGTCGTTCTTTTCGTTAATGAAGTAATTAAAATTCATAGATTAGTGTACCAATTAATTGACGTAACTTAATCTTTCGCGTGTCAATTTTTCATGTACAATATTGGCCTAGTAAAGGAGTTCCCCACGGTGTTCTAGGCTAGACCGCTGCGAGACGCCGATTGCCGTATAATAAGATAATACGAGCAGAAGGCGATCAAGTGCGCGGCGAACGGTTTAACGCAATAAATAAAAAAGCTGTTAAACAACCTGCAGCTAACGTTCGTTTTGTTTTTAGAATTCCTTTTAAAGCTGTTTATTTGAAACTTATGTACGAGGTGATCCAGTAACTGTTGACACAAGCAGCTGGAAGGAAATGACGAAAAGTAAAATGATAATTTTTATTATAGCCGTATCAGCCAATTATTCTATTTTGCACTTGGTGGGTGCCGGCGCTATCGTTGCTAAACCGTCAATGGAAATAACGCAAGGCGCCCCTCTATTTAAAGCAATTTGACACGCAAGTTACACCAAGTAATGGTGATTGCCTTTTTAACAACATGAAATAACATTCATTTATTTTGAATTTTAACAACTTGTCAGTCGGCCGGGACAAGACGTGGTACTTGCTTGCAGATTATCACATACCACTTCTGTTTAATGCAAATTGATTACCATAAACCTGTAGATTTGCAAAAAAATATCACTAAAAAACCATATATCAATAATTAAGTTACTTTGCTTTCATTTCATAATCATGAGAGATATTTACAGCGTAATTTTCTCGATACTCCTGTTGAGTTGTTCTACCATCGCTAAACTTAATTGTAAGAAAGTTAGCTAAAAGCTAAATAAATATTTATTATTATTATTGATAATATTATCAATAAATCAATCTTATTTGAGGATAGAATCTAGTTTCTCTCCAGGGATTCCGGTTCAGTTAAACCTGTTTTATATGTCTCGAGAAATAATTATTGTCCCGGGAAATTCTGGGATATTTGAAAAATGTTTGTTTCGTTTATTTGGTTTTATGATTATTGTTATATTATTACCAGCCAAACAACAAAGAGGGAGACCGAGAATAGTATATTATATTACATACCGAGCGGGGAAGTGGATCATTACAGCCGAGTGCTTAGTTAGATGCCCGAGGCGCGTAGAGCCGAGGGCGTCTATTAAGCACGAGGCTAGAATGATCCTTCCCGTGAGGTATGTATACTATTTTACTCACAATCGATTAGTAACCCTAGATAAGTGTCAAATAATATTAATTTTTTATCATAATTTGATAACTTATTTCAACAAAAACTGCGAGACCGTTGCTAGGGAATATAACAAGTTTGTTGTCGTTGCTAGGAAATAAAACAAGTTTGTTGATTCTGACAGATAGATCCTTATTTTGTCAGTTTATACAGTATTTTTAATAATTGTCTTTGTATTTTCACAAATATTATGTCTGATAATGAATTTGAATGTACTCCACCAGAACTGCGAGAAGCTGCAGAAAAAGCTATTGAAGGCATGATTCCAGAAAAAAGCAGGGCGAGATACGAAAACACTTAACGATGTATAGGTATAGTAAGTGGTGCGTGACTAATGGTGCCTGTACACCTGAGAGTAAAGTACTCTCGAGAGTAGCGTCGCCAAGGATACAGCCAATCGCGAGTTACTCTCAGGGGCTGTATCCTTGGCGACGCTACTCTCGAGAGTACTTTACTCTCAGGTGTACAGGCACCATAAAGGTGTGTATGTGGAGCATACCTCTGAAACGGTACTCTTTATGTATTTTTCTGAATTAGCTAAACAAAATAAAGCCTCCATAAAATAATACGAGTCGTTTGTTCTTTATTTATTTTAAAAATCATGTTTTAATGCAATTTGATTTACAAAAATGAAAGTGACAGATAAACTAGCCGGGAATGGGTCGTTTCCCGACTGTTTTAAAGGGTACAAATGCACACATTACCAACCGATTGTGAGTAAAAAAAATATCTTTACTAACATTAAATTATGTAGAACTTTATTCTTATTTCAAAACACGTGTACTAATTTATTTTTGTGTACCCTGGTAATGGTAATAGTTTATACCTGAAAGGTGATTGATAAAAATGATCTCTTTGCTGCTAGATGATCTCAAGTTGATTCCACCCACATCAATAGAGACTGGGTAAGCATTTTATGCGATAGAACTTTCTGTTAATAAATTAAAATAAAGACTAAGTAGCCGAAGTATAGATCACGTTTGTTTTCTTAATTCATATTACAAAAACTTATTGTGAAAATTAGGTTATTGTCTTCATTAAAATGAAATTACAATGGAAAAGTTGTATTTATTACATGTATATTTATCTCGTCAATATTATTATATTATTTATAATAATCATGGAGCAAAATGTATTACGTAAATGACTTGGAGTTATTTTTAAGTAATAAAGGCTCTGTTCCTTTTTCGGGTTATTTATTTTAAAATATTGACAATATGAAAAAATATTGAATAATTACATCCCGGGATCCCGGGAAATGCGAGGATAAGTCCGAATTCTTTCCGGAATCCCGGTATAAGCAAAAATGTACATAGCAAAACTAATTTTACTGTTTACTAAATCTTTATGAATAAAGTTTTCAGTTAAAGCTAGTTTAGCATACTTCTTATATTTTTTTTTAACTTCTAGTCAACGAATATGTGCAAATAGCGATAAACCATCCACTGCAACGCTTTTCAATAATATTTTTAACGAATTTTGTATTAACTTGTGAAGTTCCGGTGTATTTTAATCACTTTTATATTTAATTCTCTGTAAAGAACTACATGGTTCTCTTTCAAAATCTTCATGATGTCATTTAAGTCATTGATTTCTAAAGTGTGGGAAGTTCGCCTCAGGGAGTCGACGAAAAAAACTGTGGGAAGGGTCGTGGAAGGATTCATGATAAATATTAATGCTGAATATATAAGCACCATAGATCTGCATGAGCCAATTTGACGCTCAAATGTTAAAACAATACCAACCGTAAAGGTTTTAATTCTGCCAATATCAAAGACTCTTCATTATTTGGCATCAGAATTAAATTTGTACTTGAATTTTCCATGTATTTTTTTAAATTGTGATTAGTCAAAATATTTGCTTGAAGTAGCCATTGCATTTTAAATGAGTAAAATGTGCTTATGATTTTTACATATTTTATCAACTTCTTTCACAAATATTAAAACCTCGCCGAGTACGTCCCTAAAATAGTCAAATTTTGTGTAGTTTTGCCAATTTTTGTTATTTTTACCGTTTATGAAATCGGAATAGTGTCCCACCTATATGTGGTACCATGTATATACAGGGTAGTCCAAGTAGAAGAACCACTATTGTGATCTCGTAAGCGGTAAGACCTACAAAGAAGTTTAAATTAGACAAAATTTAAATCAGCTGATTTTTGAAAATTAAAATCAGTCAAATATAAATTAAATGCATGTTTTACTTCCACCCACTTAACAAATGCTAGTAAAATACACCGGAAATATTGCCTATTGGCTTCTTAAACATCGGGGAGAAATAAAGTCTCTACAAAAATTTTCTTGGTAGAGACGCATTCCGGTACATTTACTTTGTGAATTTTCACAATAATTTTTAATTTTAGAAATATTCACAAGATTAAAGTGTCCTTATTTTAAGAGATTTAGAAAAACATCAAGAGAAAACGATATTTTATATTAAGTAAGTAATTTAAATTCTAAAAAATTTTTTTTACTTGTTTAAAATTCTTAAAATAAGAGCAAGTTTTAGATGTTTAAATTACTTCAAAAACAATAATTTAAATTTTAACGTCATATTTCACCTTTTATCAGGAATCAAAGTTTCTGAGAAACTTTTATTTGTTGATACTTTTTGAATGACTCTGTATAGAAGATATAATGCAGGGTAAATAACAAATAAGTTAGTTGCAAAAAGGAAAAATAGTCAAGTTTTTAAAAAAAAAAATCAAACATTCGTGTTTTTTAACATTTTTAAATTTAAATCAATGATTTGTGATTTTTTTAAATAAAAATCAAATTTTGCCCGACCCTGGTTTAAATTCATGGCACTCTGTCTTCATGGGGACTTTTTGATGAGTTTTGTTTGTTTTGAGCCTAATTTTTAAAATAAATACATTTAATCTTATATCATTAAAGAGAGGGAAAAAATGCTATTTTATTAGGTCAGAGCCAACATGGTTTCCATTTGAAAAATTACAAATTTGTAATTTATCAAAGAATTTTAACAATATTAAAACAAATGAATGGTTCTTATTTTACAGTGCATAAAATGGTCTACAACTTTTTTTCCATAAATATTTTTGTACCATCAAGAAAAACCGAGTTATTAACAATTTAAAAAATGCCCATTCTGATTTTTGTTTATTATCTAGCGTGTCATGGAACTATTTTATAACATTCAAGTAGATATCACTGAATAGGTCTTAGAAATTAGATTTTAAAAACAGAACGGCAATTTTGATTTTTGTTTATTATCTAGCTTGTCATGGAACTTTTTGAAAACATTAAAGCATCACTAAATAGGTCTCCGAAAGGGGAACACTGTCTAATTTAAACTTCTTTGTAGCCCTTACCGTTTACAAGATTCCAATAGCGGACCACCCTGTATATTTTTTACCTGTATTAAATAATTTTAATCCGTCACGATTTTACCATAATTACTTATCATGAAAATTCGCATCGATTTTAAATTTATGTTGTTGCACACTTTGCCAAAATAGGTACCTTTTTGCAATGCTTCTCATACCATACAATAAATTTTCAATACATTCAAGTATCGCTTCCAGTTCTATTTTTTTTTTCAACTTGTCATCGTAAACTTCATTTGTTTGTCTCTCACTCCAAGCAATTTTTCAATATGACACACCAAGGTCGCTTATATCTTCATACGCTTGTGATGGGGCTCTCGTGTTACATTCATTTTTGACAATAGAACGATCAATACTTATCGATATTTGCATCTTGAATCATTAACAATAATTCTCAAAGAAAAATAATCGATGCCTTTAGTTTTATGCAGCAAATTTTATGGTTGCAAGTTTAATATTACCTACAATTGTTTATTATCTTGGTTAATGTAGCTTATGTCACGTAGTAATGCAAGAAAATGAATGAATTATAGTCGTGAGTTTGTTTTCGTTTATCATGTGTTAAAGCAAGTGGTTTTCACGTTTTTATTGGTTTAAATATGCTAAGTGGTTTGTGATTTAATCTTACAAATATTTCCGGTGCATGAAAACAAATGTTAAACATTCATAATTAAAATTTTAAACAGTACCGTGTATAGTAGGTACATTTAGTACAGAAAAACAAATCGCGTAAAATCACTAACTGGTTGATCAATTAGTAGAATATATGTATGCACCAATATTCAGAATATTAATCAACTTCAGAGGAGGTTAGGTTATCAAACTAAATCAATCTGATTTTTGACAGGATACGTTTCATATCCTTTGCGTGTTTAAAAATACAACTCGAAATTTTTTGCTCCTATTTAAATGCCCAAAACATTGGAATTAATGTCCATTTAAATACATATTTTTAGGATTATAACGTCATTTCCTATGTCAACACAAGCAAATTTTTGTTCATTTCCGGACGTTAAAGCACCTGAGCGAAACGAAAAGTTGAATTTAAATTTTGAATGTATAAATAACCTGTTAATCAACTTGCATTTTAATTTAAATAATGGTCAACAACATTTATTTGAATCGTCACAGGAAACTCGTGATAAATTATATATTTTTATGTCTATCTTAAATTTGTGGCACTACACAGATAAAATAGTTCAATAGGTGTCGAACTTTTAGGCTAGTCGCGCACAGGCGATTGTTTTACCACGCAACTAAAAATTGCACGATTAAAAATCGCCTGAAAATAATTGCGTTTGCGCAAGGGCGATGGAAAATTGTCTTTAAGTGCATTTGTAAAGATGAAACTTAACGAAATAGCTCGTGTCGCTGCTCTAATTTAAAGAAAACGTAAAAAACGAAGCTGCAAAAAAATTGTGGGTGCATCCTTACGTTTATAATAAGTTATTAAATGATTTATTTTGTGAAAAGTTTACTTACTCTCTTATGGAATCATCCTCCAAAGTTTTTTAATTACTTCAGAATGAGTGGTGACAGTTTTGAT
Organism: Elmis aenea; assembly: GCA_947652605.1. Classification (NCBI taxonomy): domain Eukaryota; kingdom Metazoa; phylum Arthropoda; class Insecta; order Coleoptera; family Elmidae; genus Elmis; species Elmis aenea. The sequence goes on along the minus strand of OX393581.1, from coordinate 15,054,179 downwards.
AGACTATGGAAATTGATTGGAGCTCGAATCACATACCAAAATACTTCAATGCATAATCCGGTATTTTAATATTATACAAACCCTGCCGCAAGATCAGCCACAAAAATTTACAACAACATGATATCAGTAGAAATAGATAGTTTCGAAAGTAAGATGAAAGTATTGAAGAACAAGGCTAAACTCAAAGAGGTAAAGGAGGCAAGGATATTCATAAATAGGAATATGACTGCGGAAGAAAAAAAATGATGTAATGGTCAGGAAAAGAGCTAATATCGAAAGAAAAAATGGAAATCCAGGAAAGTTAGGATACCAAAGACTAATAATAAACGGAGAAACATAGGAGTGGGGCCAATTTGAACAGAACCTAATATATAAACACAGAACAGACCCAACCCCTAAACAAGAATAAAAAAACTAGAAGATGGCCTAGGGGGAAGGGAAAACTTGACGAAACAAGGCAACGAAAATTAACGTGAGTAAGAAATCATCTGCAAGAAATGAAAAGAATAGGAGACTTAATGAAAGTAATGAGGGTAACATTGACCTAAATAAATTGTGTAAACAAGAAAGACAGCTTAACTGGTTTGGGCACCTAATCAGAATGAAGGATGGGAATCCTGTAAGAGAAATATGGGACGCAGGCTGAGATAGAAAAATAGCAGAGGGAGACCAGAAGCTGGAACCAAGAAGTGGGACAAGTATTGTCAAGGAAGAGCACCACATGGAACGAAGCTGCAAAACTAGCCAAGAACAGAATGAAATGGAAACAGTTCTGCAAATCAGAACACCTTGACGCCTAACGGCAAAAGAGGAACGGATAACTAACTAACAAACCCGGTCGTTTTTTTATTTCAGAAATTTAAAAAAAACATATGAAAGAACATGACTTAAGTCGTTTGAGCAACTGAATCAACGAGAACACTGTTTGCAGCTAGTTCACGTTATTGGTTTGCAAGTTTTCTTAACACTGATTAAAACTCAATATTTAAATAATAAATTAATGTTATCACAAAGCTGCCATTGATCAATATAGAAATGCATTTGTACCTGAAAATACATCATGTTTGCAAACGGAAGTGGAAAATCCGTGTAATAAAAGGATTTAAAACTACCTACAATTAAGAAATTATATTCATCCGGTAAACGATTGTTTGGAACCTAATTTAAATAAAACGTGATTTTTTCTGATTCAACTTGCACGAGTGAAGATTTGTCAAAAATTATAGATTATTTGCAATGCACGAGTTAAATTTTGTCGGAAAATTTCCTTCACCTAACCTACCTGTCAAATTAAATGTATCTTATGTCAAATTTTACCAGTACTGTCAGAATGGTGCGTAAGGGGCGTGGTTTAATCTATGTTAAAGTAACGCTACTGGTAGCCGAAATTCGTCCAAAAATTATTAAGACCAAAATATTTTATTCCCTCTCCAAATTTATATTTTCGACCAATCACAAACGCAGATTTCTTAGAAACGACTAATAAACGCATGAAAATCTGTTAATTGCTAAAAGGATTATTATCAGTGTATGATTATGTTTATTGGTCGTTTCTAGGAAATCTGAGTTTGTTATTGGTTGAAAACGCAAATTTGACAGGAGGATCAACATCTGACAGGGGAATGTAAAATTATTACTGTGTAATAATGCTCTTATTGGTAGTCTCTAGAAGATTTAAGATTAGTGATTGGTTGAAAACGCAATTTGACAGGTGAAGGAAATTTTCATCGAAAAAAACTGGCCCTCTATAATAATTTAAATTGAAGTTGGAATTTTGTAGAAAATTTGTGCAAAAAACTGTTTAAATCGAGTTTAATGGGTCGCTAGCTTTTGTTCGTTTTTTTAATTAAGTCAAGATTTTTTCCAAATTTCAATATAAAACACATAATGTAAAATTTATCCTGACATATTCATTACCAAAAAAATAATCTTGAGTTGATAATTCGATTGTAGGATGTTTAAACAGTTTTGAAGTTCTCTAAATGTCTTTGTGTGTACAAGTAAGGTTTTTTCTTTCCAAACACATCCACAGTATACAAAAATGTTAGTCCTTGCTGGAAATTATAATTGCCGAAGTGACATGGACGTGGGAGGATGTCACGAATCACCGAATGTGAACTGCATATGATTTTGATATTGTATTGTTATGTGAAATTTTTGCGGGATACGCTTGAGATTTGAGTTTGTAAAAATTATGAAAATGGTTTGAAATTTTGTCAAGCATAGTAAAAAAAAGTCGGCAAACGGAAAAAATTACAGTATACTAATATTTGCTTTTTGGTCTATTAAATTTTAATAAAATTATAATTTATTAGATATTATAATTAAGCAATTATATGTTAATTTATTTAAATACTAACGATCGTGATATTCAGTATATTTAACTTTAAATTTTAAAGGGGCTTTTAAATTTGAAATAAATTCCCATCCAATTAAATATTTGACGATATTGTTTACACAACTATTTACGGTATTTAATTAAATACCGCTGTTGCTGATTTAAATTACAATTTAAAGTGGGATACAAATAATAAAATACTAAAACAAAAGAACACATTTGGCCTCAAAGGTTTAGTCACTTTAAAGGTTATATACATTGTTTAATTAATGACTTTTGCGACATCCTGCCTGATTTTTAAAACAAGATCAATAATGGAGTGTGTTTTATAAGCAAGGACGACATGAGTTCGTTGAAATGACGTGGGGAAAGCAAATATTGGTTTACTCAAATAATATAACGATCTGACAGTTAATAAGTGTGTACCTGTTCAAATACTTTAGCAGAGTTTTAAAGTATTAATGACATTAAATCTGTATACGAGGTGACTAAAAAAACTGTTTGGTAATTTAAAATTGAAAAGCCATTTACAATGGGACCTAAAAAAGACATTTAAAAATTTGGGTTATTACTTATATTACGGATATGGTCCCTTTTCGGGTTCCTGTACTTCGAACCTATTGGTCTGGTGATAGCCCCTTAAGCAGTCCTGAATTTAAAAAAAAAAAAACTCCTGTATTTTTTTTGTAAAACTCCTATATTTTCTTTGTTCTTTTTCGTTGTTTTTTTTTCATCCCCATGTTTGGAATTACGTTTATTTTTCAACATAATCCCCTGTCACCTCCATGCATTTAGACCAGCGATGATCCAAAGCCGCTATGCCTTGATAAAATTTAGAACTGTCCAGTTCTTCAAAATATGCATTCACAGTAGCTTTAACATCATTGTTTGTAAAAAAATTCTGGCCTGCTAAGTATTTTTTTAGGCGTGGAAACAGGTGGTAGTCTGACGGTGATAGTCTGGCGAATAAAGCGGGTGTGGCAGCAAATTGAAACCTAATTGGTTAATTATTGCCATAGCAATAACCAGGGGTTTGGAGCGGAGCACGAAGCTGGAGCACGGAGCAGTGGAGCAATGGGTTTTTGCCCGGAGCTGGAGCGGAGCCCGGAGCAAATAATTTTGATTGCTCAACTGCTCCAGTTTATTATGTACAATTTTTTTAAAAACTATTTTTTTTTCTTTTTTTATCAACGTTTGAAGAATAATGGTTTGTTTTTTTAAATATTTAATTAACTTCACTTTTTTTTAGGGTCATATACTGTTATTTTTAACCAACTTCTACATATCCGATATAAAACTTTGCTTTTAAAAACAATTATTTTAATCAAAAAACTTTTTTTAAAAATGTTTACAATATTTGGAGCATGGAGCGGAGCTGGAGCGGAGCCGGAGCAGGCATTTTGATGCCGGAGCGGAGCTGGAGCGGATCAATTAAAAAATTGGACTGCTCCAAACCCCTGGCAATAACACTCGTGTTGCAATGTTTTTTTTTTTGCTAAACCAGGACGCTTTTCATTAATGTTTTGCTTTAATTTGTGCAAAAGACTAGTGTAGTATTCGCCTGTGATGGCTTGGCCTTTTGGAACGAACTTTTCAGCCCATCCACGTATTATGTAAAAGTGTTTGTTTAGCCCACAGTGTCCTGCAATGAGTGCTGTGGCTGCTCTGATGTCCACTCTGCTCAATAGCGGACTGGGAAATTCAACCGGCCTGGAAAAAAGCTGTTAGACCGGCCCCCAAAATATTAAAAACCCAAAAAAATTTTATTTTAAAATTTTGTCATATTTAGATAATAATATCATTATTTCTAAAAAAAATCCATGTTCAGTCTCATTGTTCTCTAATGGAAGTGAATTAGCAGATACCGATCTGTGAGCCCGAAAAGCTAAACCTCTTTTTCCAATTAGTTTTACAACATCTATAATACATTCCAATACTTGCTGCGTTCACGAGATTTTTTTTTTGACGTAAGCTTCTTCGTTTGAGAACATTAAACCATAAATATCTTTACTTTTAAGTTTAAGCCTATGGCCTTAATCACAATTTTCATGGATCTTATTATTTTCATGTTCTTTAACACGTTGCAGAGTATGCTTCTAGTCTTTCATTCCATCATTTATAAACGAACTTTCGTTCTTATCACTGTATGCCAAGTACGCGGAACAAAAGAGAGATTCTTTTTCCAAACAATATGATAACCATCGTCTGTTTATTTTATCATATCTGTAAAATATAACATTTGGCTTAAACGGCAAATAAGTTATATCACCAATAGTTGGCTGACGATGTTTGTTGAAAAAATCCTCAAATCTTTGACTTGTTGGTTTTGTGAAATAACTAGCTGAGAAGCATTCAAAATTTTTGTTACTTGATAAGTTAGACTTGAACATGAAGACTTTGCGTTGATAATAATCGACGTTTCAATTTTGTCTTTTTCAACGGGGCAGATTATATTGTCTTCGTTTGTCGAATTTGATGAATGCAAATCTTGATCAATGTTAAATTTTTCAACATCAGGTGCACTAACTTTAGAAGTTAAAGCAAACAAATCACTTAACTTGAAACTTTTTTTAGCAGCTTCGTGAAGTACTTTTTGTCTTTTTTCTCTCTCTTTTTGGAGCACATTTTCTTTTTTCACCCCTTTTCAACTGGCAATCTGAATTTTTTTCTAATATTAAATAAACAAATAATTTTTAAAACGTAAAATACTGTGCGCTTACATATTATATTTACGTAACTCATGTAAAAAGAAGTTTCACATACCCTTTGGAAGGCCCCTGGTTCAGAACGCCTGATTTACACCATAACCATTCACCAAAGCCTTACACTTTACGGTAGATACTCTGATACTCATAAGATCAACAAAAAAAAGTTGTTTTTATCCATGATGAAACATCTTCTTAGAAACATTTATTTATCCATGAAACTTTGTTTTATGCAATATTTTGAAGCATTTTTAATTTTTTAGTAAGCCTCGCAGAATAATATTTTACCGGTAACAGTATTGGTATGATTTTTATTTCATTTCGTGATTAAAATGCTTGTGGCAGTGCATTTTTTAATTAGCGGTGATAAAATTTATTTTTCCCAGTATATGCGACTGCATTGCTTTACAAGTATTTCACTGAACATTTATACGCCACTATTTGTTAGGTAGTAATTATTTCTTTTATTACAAACTTCCAGAAACATTGCTTTTTACACTTGCGAACGCATACGTACACGCATAAACGACCGCGATTAAAAAAAAGCTGCTGCAAAACTCGTCTACTTAAAATAAATTATCGGAATTTAAAATCCTAGTTGGTCTATGTCTCATACAATTAATTATTATTTATTGTAGTGCTATGAAGTCCTTTTTTAAATTTATATTAATAATTATATCGAAATGCACATTATTTTTACATTTTTTATTTAAGTTACATTCCCAGAAAAACGTATTCCACAGAGGCAAAAACAGTAAGGCAAATAAGCAAACGAAAGGATAAACAGAAAAAGCTTTTTTTTATACAGAATGTTTGAAACTCAAATTTAAGCATGGGGATCTCGCTTATCATAATAGCTAAAGTAAAAAGTTTAATTTGGCAAAGCTGCTAAATTCGTTGCTTATTAATAATCTGAAGAGAAATTGAAAATATCTCAAACGGTATCCGAGAAAATTGGGAAAAACCAAAAAATACGATTTCTTTATGCCCATAACTCCTTTGGATTATAAAATATTTCAAATGTGTAAAACATTGCCCAAGCAACTTCTAAGGCCAACTCGAATGGTGATTACTTTTTTCTAGGTCGCTTCGTTTTTGTTTTATGACAACCAACTTTATATTTCCTCAGAGGCGCAATTTTTGCCATATACATAATAAAATAGATTTTTTTTGGAATTTCTTGATCCAGACACATGGTATTGTACTTCTACATTCATTGTCAAATGAGTAATTTATGTCAACCAATATTCAACAAACTAAAAGTTTTAAAAGCCCATTACTTGTAATCTTAATAAATTGTTTGCTTTTAAAGTAATAAATTTAATATTCTTTCTCTAGTTGTTAAGATTATTTTATCAACTGTCAATTAACATTACATATTGTTACCTAAATATTTTTTATTGTATTAGGGGTGGTCCAAATAGAAGAGCCACTATTGGGATCTCGTACACGGTAAGAGCTACAAAGAAGTTTAAGTCAGAAACATTTTTGCCCTTTACGAGAACTTCTTCAGTGATGCTTTAATGTTTTCATCTTACAGTAAAAAAATCTACAACTTTTTCCCCAAAAAAATTTTTGTCCATCAAGTATAACCGAGTTAACAACGATTTAAAAAAAAAACTTCGATTTTGGTTTATTATGTAGCGTGCCATGGAATTTTTTTAAAACATTAAAGCATTACTGATAGGTCTCAGAAAGAAAAAAAACTTTTCTGGTTTAAATTTCTTTGTAGGTCTTATCGTTTACTAGATCCCAATAGTGGCGCTTCCATGTGGACCACCCTGTATATACTTAAACTTTTTTTAAATTATTCCTTTAATCCTACAAGGTCTCAAGCTAGAAGTTTTAAAATCAACAGATAATTTTTTTGCGTATTTAAAAAAGATTTATAAAAATGTAAATTAATTAATAATTAAAATACAGGTGTGACTAATCACATAGATCGCAAAAATAATAACGATATGGTTCTCGTAATTTTTTCGTCCAAATTCCCAATACTTCATATATTAATGTCAATTGATCTTATCGGAATGGCGCCATGAGGCAAAAGCTTTGACTTTGTTGAAATCTGGTATTCATTGCGAATTTAATTGCCGCTTTGATCTTTTGAAATTAACATTTGCTAGTTCATTTGCTTTCTTTGAAGCAGTTAGAGTTTGAAATTGTTTGTACTGGGTGTATAATAAAAAAAACTGACGTCATATTGAATAGGAGGAAATCTAAATTTACACGTAGAACAAAATGTTTGTGTGTACATTTTCCAATAATTATTTTACAACTTTATCGCAAATATCAATCATATAATTATGTCAACATTACATGTACAGGGTGGACCAAATTCGAATGTTTTACGGGGCATCTCGGTTGCCGTATAATCAGCGAAAATTTGATATTGGTCTGTTAAGCTATTTTTTAAGAAATGAACGCCTTTGTAATCAGATTGTTTTAGATCATTTTCTGTTTTGGCACTACAAACGAAAAATTAAATTTCATCATTTTTGAAAATTTGCCACAACTTCTTTATCCATTAAAATAGAACAAAATCTTATAAAGATTTTTTTTTGGCATTTCAATGCTTAATTTAAAAACATAATTAGTTTTTTAGCGACCTTGATTCTTGAGATATGAAGTAAAGTTATATTGTTTTTTAATGGAAACCCTAGTTGGTCATGAATTTTTCTCAAAGAGCGGTTTTTAGTTTTAAAAAAATACAGTTTTATGTACGTATGTATGTGTTGCAAAAAATAACCGAGATATCGCTAATTTTGTGAACATTTTATTATCAAAGTTTGCCAATGTTTTGTTAACAGGTAATGTTTGCAATTAAAAAACAACTAAATATCATTTCCAAGAAAATTCTGCCGCAGCCGCTACGTTTTTAGCACTTAAATGTAAATTTCTAACATATTAAATTTTTCAAAGTGTTCAAATTTAGCCATGTTCACAATACCATAATAAACAGTTATAAAATGCAAAAGAACACACGGATTTGCTTAAAAGTTTAAACATTTACGTGGATATGACGTTTACTTGCTTATTAATTGCCAACATTACGAAATCATGGCAAACTTAGATAATAAATTTTCACAAAATCTTTGTTCTTTTTTGAACACATAAAACCATATATTTTTTAAAAGCTTAAAAGATTCTGTTTCATATTAAGTCATGACCAACTAAGGTTTTCTTTAAAAAATATATGTTTATTCCATCTCTCGAAGGTTCGCTAAAAAAAATTAATTTTGTTTTTAAATTAAGGATTGATTTAATAAAAAAACCTATGTAACCCTGCAGGGTGGTCCAAATGCGATGGAATTACATGGGCATCTCGTTTAATAGTCAAGATAGAGAAACGGTTAAATTATCAAAAATGTGCAGTTTTTTGAGACAAAGTTAGAACAGTTCTCAAATATATTCTATCATTTCGGGTTTTTCTTGTTTTTTTTTGTTTTCACTGCCTACTTTTTGTTTCTCATCCTTAAAAAATTAAAAAATGTTTGTAACTTACGAATTATTAAAAATAAATACATCAACCCTAATATATTTGGAAAGAAAAAAAAATAAGGAATTTAAATAGGTCATAGTCAACTATAGCTTCTAATTAAAAAAAGGATAGTTTTTGTCTTAACTTTTTAACTGCGGACGTTAAAACATTTTGTTTAGTATTATCAAAATCTACATAATAATATCTAAAAATAATCTTCATAAACTTTTTCGATATTTAAAATAACAAGGGAGATATGGCACATTATGAATATAACAAAAAAACAGTTTTTCTTTAGTAACTCAAAAACCGGAAATGATAAAATATTTTTGAAAACAGCCCTGAGTTTGTATCAAAAAACTGCACATTTTTGGTAGTTTAACCGTTTTCTATCTGGGCGATTAAGCGAGATACCCATGTAATCCTATCGAATTTAGACCACCCTGTACAGTACAAATTCAAACAAAAATAAAAATGTTAAAGCTAGCAATGGTCCTGTTGATAAAAACACAAGTTTACTTAAAACATTTAAACTAGTAAAAAAACATTTTTAAATAACATCATTAGATTATACCTAAATAAAAATCGTTAAAATTTAAATGTTTTGAGTTGCATATTACTGAAAACTGCTACCACAGACTGGATGACTTGTATTTATCTCAAAAAGTAGCTCAGATAGCGGCCAACTATTTTAGTTACCGAAATAGTCTACCACGACTTAGAATTTGAACCACCCTCTGAAGGGTAAATCTTATAACTATTTGATTTAAATGACTTCAGTTGTAAGATAATAAGGGACGAACTAATTCATAAAAATGCCTTTTCTTATCCTTCAACCGGCGTATGTTTTAAATAAAGGCACTTTCGAATGTATCATTATACCCAAAGTTATATTATAAGTGTTCCATTCTTAATCTTAGGGTTAAAATACGGCAACAAAGAGTTAAGGTGTAGAAAAAATTCATTCACAAGCCCCACCTATCTAAATGCACTCCCCCTCTCTGTGAAATTCATTCATACATATGATCCGGGCACGGCTAACTAAGCCAACACATTACCGTACCTCTCCAGCACATTTCTTTAACATCTGCGACCACAGTGCATTCTTCTTCACGGGCGTTTTAATAGAGCAATTGTTTAAAACAAGCACTCTCGAACGCTCTGCTAATATTAGCAAGCGCTTTTTTTTTGCAAAAACGACCTTCCAAGAAAAAAATCACAGAGAATAGTACCATCCGGGGGTACACAAGAAATTACTATAAATAAGAGAGCGATGTGTACCCACGCCGACTTAAATATTTGTTTTACAAATTCCTACTACACTAAGAAAATGTTGGAACTAGCTTTCAGACTTGTGTATTTACTTGGGATTGAATTATAAAAATTTTAAAAGCAATATTTATGTACACACTAGTACATTGTGACTAAAATTATAAAAAAAATTATCATGCGTATCTTATCACAATAAATACGTTTGTAATACAGTAAATTCTCTCTAAATGCAACATTGTTAGATTCAAATGTTTTTTAAAAAATGCATTTATAGAAAAAAGATGCATTTAGAGAGTAAAGGAAACCATTTTTTAAAAATATTTTTAAAATCTTTCTATTATACAGGGTGTTGCATTAGGTAAAAAAAATGTCTTTCACTTTAGTATTTTCAAGTTTATTTAAAATTTCACACTTATCCTTAATCGTTAAATTAACTTTCTTCATGATTGATTGATTGACTGTGACACTGACAGTTTTTACTACGGGTAGCTTGATTTTTGAAAGTTGCGTTTATAGAATGTTTTTGCATATATGGAGTAATGCATTTATAGAGTATGATGCACTTATAGAAGTTGCATTTATAGAGAATTTACTGTAGTTCAAGACCCATTTTTTTTTAATAATGCAAAAATTAACAGCAGTGATGTGTAGTAAATTAATTCTGTAACATATTTAAGGCTTGACACTTTTTAATTAGCGTCATTTATTATGTAACGAGCTTTAAATTTTAATTAGCAATTAATGTAACACTTTTTTGATTACTCTTGGCAGGAGGATGAATATATACAACATACTATGTACATAATTGATTAACGATAAACCAGTGCAGTACCTTTGAAATTTATAAGGCTTCATAACAATATAAAACTCAATTTTTGATTGGTTTTTGTGGGTTTGTTTCTTTATTAATTATTAAACAAAGCATAAAAATTGTTTTTAAATTACCATACCGTTTATGGAAATAAACAAATCCTTTAAAAACGTTGCAAAAAATAAACATTTACTTAAAAGAATGTTATAACTTGCCCTATTTCAAAAGATTAAACATACCTGTCCACAAAACGCATACCTCAAGCAGATAATTTTTAGTAAGAAATACTGCATTGCATAAAAATTATCCACAAACTCTTAATTTTTAATGTATACAGGGTGTGTATAAATTGGCGAAAGCCCTACACGTGACGATGTTCTTCGTAAAATTCTAAGTCGAAAATCTTGATACAAAAATGTTGTACCATGCTTCCTATGGCCTCAGGAACCATTTAAAGAAAAAACAAATTGGCAACATTGCATACATTGATTTGCGTTTGGACATTTTTTTATCAGCAATTTTTACTTAGGTATTTACAATTTTTGTTCGAACTGAAAGCCTTCAGTTCGTAAACATAGCTGCAAACTTTTGGGTATCGTAAAACACAAACTAGGAATAATTACGAGAAAAACAGAGATGACAGCTAATGACAATGTTGCCATATGTATTATTTTTATTCAAATCAGTGATTTACATATTTTCAACACTAATTTTTGAAAGGAAGAACACAATATCTAGGAAAAAATACTATTCGAAATTTATTTTTATTCCAAATTGCAGCTTTTTCATTTGCAAGTATTAAATAATAACGCTTATTAAAGGACTAAATGTCAAAACTTTGAGGACCTCTTGCAGACACAGCAAACATGATACAACAATTTCGTATTAAGATTTTCGACTTAGAATTTTACGAAGAACATCGCCACGTGTAGCGCTTCCGCCAATTTTTACACACCCTGTATAAAGTCTAAAGAGTTCTTTATAATGTTTCCTTAAAAAAAAAATGTTAAGGCTGTAATTCAAGAATGTGGATGAACTGAGCTGCGTCATTCACCTTACTTAGCACTTAGCGACTCCTTTTTATTCAGAAATCTAAAAAACAATCTTAGGGGCCGAAAATTTGCTGCTTATAACGAGATAAAGATAGCTGTTGATACCTATTTTGCAGATCTACCGAAAAGAAACGTTAGATTCAGTTTTTAAGCGTTAAAGTTAGTTATGTAGAAAATTAAACCTAGATGGTTCTTTCATGGCTAGGTAGAGTAAAGAATCAGGGTTGGCCTGATTTAAATCAGCAGATTTTTTAAATTTAAATCATGATTAAAATATTTTTTTTTCATGATTTAACGTCACACGTCACATATAAATTAAATGCACGTTTTAATTCCACCCGCTTAAAGAACCGCTAGTAAAATACGCCGGAAATATTGCCTATTGGCTTTTTACAGATCGATGAGAAATAACGTCTCTATATGATTTTTTTTGTTAGACGCATTCCGGTAGATTTGCTTTGTAAATTTTCACAATAATTTTAATTTTAGGGTCAACAGATCTATAATTCTATAGCCTCAATCAAAATGTTTGCAACAATTGAAAAAGTTTTTTATTATCGATTTTTCAGAAAATTTTATTGTTGATAAAAGTTGATGATGACCTAAAACTAATTTTATGACACTAGATTTTAACGATTTTAGAAATATTCACACAAGTAGTGCCCCTATTTTTTAAAAATCGTGGGAAAAAATTGTTTAGATATCAAAATTTCATTTCAAAAAGTTTGCAACCAATGGAAAAGTTTTTTATTATCGATTTCTCGGAAAATTTTATTCTTGAGAAAAGTTGGTGCATGGTATAAAACTAATTTGTTATTAAAAAGAGGTCGATAAAAATGCATACGACTCCAGCTTTTAGCGATTTTAGGAATATTTGCAAGATTAAAGTACCTTTATTTTAAGAGTTTTAAAAAAAAATTAAGAGAAAATAATATTTAATATTGAGTAAAATTTTTAAATTCTAAAAGTTTTTTTAACTTTTTTAAAATTCTTAAAATAAGGGTACTTTTTCAATGATAAAATTACTTCAAAAATAATAATTGAAATTTTAACGTCATATTTCGCCTTTGGTCGTATTTTTTAACTCTAAATAATCTTTCCTTATGAAGTTCTTTTTGTAATTCTTAAAATAAGGGCCCTTTACTCTTGTGAATACTTCTGAAATCGCTAAAATCTGGTATGATGTACATTTTTGTGAAATTTTTTCCATCTTTTAATAAGTTTAGGACTTTCATCAACTTTTATCAGAAAGAAGTTTCTGAGAAATTTTTAGTAAAAAACTTTTTCATTTGTATATACTTTTTGAATGGCGCTGTGTAGAAGATATAATGCAGTGTGAATAATGAATAAATTCGTTGTAAAAAGGGAAAACAGTAAAGTTTCTTTAAAAAAAATCAAAAAACCGTGATTTTTTAGATTTTTTAAATTTAAATCATTGATTTTTGATTTTTTTAAATAAAAATTGAATTTTGCTCAACCCTGGTAAAGATGGATAAGAATGCGCAGTTGATAAGAAGACGCATTGTACCCTTAGGTAGAGGAGACCGGGGATGAAAGTAACATTTTTTTAATTTTTTATTTAATTTCTCATACAGTGTAACACGTTTTTTTACATCCAAATTGATTTCATGATCGATTGGACATTTGTCTTCCTTCCGAGATATTTATTTCATAAATGTTTCGTAAAGCATATGTGAGAAATTTGTTTTTTTCTGTAGTAAGACAGCTGTTACTTCCAACCTCAACGTTGGGGCTAAAAGTAGGTAACAATGATCGGGGTAGGTTGTAACCTCAAAATAATTTACACAGCTCATAAGTAGTGGGTAAATAATAAATATATTAGTATTCATCAACAAAATTAATATTTGATTCCAAAATACACATTAGCAAAATGAATAAATATTCAAAAATGTGAAACAAAAAAATACAACAAATTGGAAAATTAATCCGACAAGTTTTGTATGTTCTCATCTACGAAGAAAACCACCAATTATGTGCTGAGAGTGAGGGGTTGGTTGTAATACTGTTACTTTTGACCCCGTGTACACAAAACACAAAACGAATTGGAGGAAATCCACAATTAAGCACGATTCCAACGTCAAATTGTATTGCATCCACCAATAGCCAATAAAATGTAGAACATAATAATCTAGTTACCCACTTTTTTGTTCCTCTTTTAGAAATCGCCTAAAAGTCACTCGACCGGTGACACAACGCATTAACTTTTAGGCGGAAAATAGTGACTCTGGCTGGCAAAAACTTAACCTCTATGACAGAGGAAAACTAGCAATTTAGGTAGAGCAGCTGGATGCAAATGAACATTGCACAAGTGTTTAGGGCGACATATAACAAAAATTTTAAAAAAACTAAGTATAGGCACTGTTACAACCTACCCGTGTTACTTTCATCCCCTGTCTCCCCTACATAAAATACGCCCTGGTATCAAACTTTTATACCATTCTTTTTGTTTTATTTTTCGCTGTACCTACTAATGTGCCAAATTAATGAATGTTTCACGAAATACTTTTCTATGTATAATAAATTAGGATTATGAATGTTGTGCTGAAAGCCTAAACAAACCGCCACCAAAATAAAGATTATTAATAATTATCAAATATTTACAAGAATTCTTAAGCTAATGTAGATTCCAACCTTCTCAAGGTTATTATGTTGTCTAAAAATATTTATGTAAAACTCAGGCCTAATAATAAATACCTCTCCGAGCCCAAACCTTTGGTTTTTATGTCACTCACTTGAATTTACATACAAAAACTGACGCACGTCACTGTGTTTAACTACCGAAGTACAAAACGCCATTAATTAATTCTACAAGTATATATTGTGACCCGAAGAAAAAGGCAAAAAAGCCTCGGACATTATCTGGTTCCATGACAAATATCTGCGTCAGTCGAAGTGCCAGTGATGTAAATTTACAACTCAATTTGAAACGAAATTTTAATATTTCTTTTAGGTATAAACGTGAGACGTTGATAAAATAGAAATTAGATACTCGGTTATTGTGATGTTGTGTATAAAATAACCATTTTCAGCCATAAAATAATTTATTGTGCTTCTAAATTATATATGAACACACGTGTTTTGTCACACCGCTGATATTTAGAGAGATATTGTCAAGGTTTTAAATTATTTGTTCCACTAACCTGAGGTGCTGTAATTTTCTTTAAATTTAGAATTATCGTAGAATTACCGATGTGCAAAGAAATAAAGTTACGGTCAACACATTTCTTTAATTGTGTACTTTGCAAAATAACTTTGCAACCTATTCAAAAACAGATAAATATCTGACGGTTGAAAGATACAGGGCCGTTCACAGAAAATTCGGGTCCCGGGAAAGCAATAGGAACGGGCCCCCCTTTTCTCTAAGAAAGGAATAAATTTAAGACTCGCAATCTGATATAGATAGACAATGTAATTCTGTATTAAAAATACATAAAAAAGATTGAAGCAAAATGTTTATAATAATAATACTAGTAACAATCTATTATTAAAGAAAACAAAATAATATTCCATTGTACATAGGTAAATAGTGCGATTAAGATAATAAATTATGTATGTAATCAGGGCCGTCGCGAGGGTATGTGCTGCCCTCAAAATTTACTAACGAAAAAAACATTCTCATAAAGTCAATATTTTATTTTTTTTAAATAATTTGAAAATTATCGCACAACTCTTTTAATTTTTATTTTCAATTGTTGTAATACCCCTGAATCTAAGTCTCTATTGAAGGGGTATATTCAAAAGAAATTAAAGAGTTAATAGCTGAAAAAAGACGTGCCCGACGTAGATGGAAGGAAAATAGAACACCAATAAACAAGAAGGCATTAAATGACATCACACAAAAAGTAAGAAGAAAAATACAAAATATTGAAAATTAAACAATGAAAAATTACCTAATGCGACTAACAAACGATAGCTCCACAGACCATTCGTTGTGAAGAGCTACTAAAAATCTAAAAAGACCTATACCACAAAATCAACCCATTCGAAATGAACATGGAACATGGGCCAAAAACAACAAGCAAAAAGCAGATTTGCTAATTATTTAGAAAATGTATTTCAGCCCAACAACCTGCAAGACGTGGAGGAAACAGACATTGCAAGGAATAATGAAGAAACAAATGTAGGACTGGTGAGCCCATAAGAAGTCGCGAAAGAAATAAAAGAAAATATTAACGTGAACAAATCTCCTGGCTTCGATTTAATAACAGGATTAATTTTAAAGAAACTGCCTAGAAAAGGTATAGTTAAGTTAACGAACTTGATAAATGCGTCCTTTAGACTTAAATATGAACCAAGAACATGGAAAATAGCCGAGGTAATGATGATACCAAAAGCAGGAAAGCCTCTGAATGAGGCAAGCTCATATAGACCTATATCGCTACTTCCAGTTGTATCTTGTATCCAAACTTTATGAAAAATTATACATAAAACGATTAAAGCCGATAAAAGAACAAAGAAAACTACTTCCGGACCATCAGTTTGGATTTCGAAAAAAGCACTCGACCATAGAACAGGTTCACAGGGTAACAACTATAATAGAAAATACACTCGAAAAAAAGAAAGTATGTGCTTCCGTTTTTGTGGAGGCCCAGGTCTTTGATAAGGTCTGGCACCATGGGCTACTACAGAAGCTGCACAAAATTTTGCCCAGACAACACTGTGAACTCCTTGAATCTTATATTTGTGAAAGAATGTTTTAGGTTCGACAGGAAGTACAGTATTCAGAAATAAAAAAAACACAAACGCTGGAGTACCGCAGGGTAGCGTGCTTGGCTCAATATTGTATCTCTTGTATACATATGAGTCATATGTAAGTGAGTTAAGGGTCATATGATATGACCCTTTTACCCTTTACGAACTGCAGGGATTTTGGTGGGCGCGGGAAATACACAATATGACGACATAACATCACAGACTAACACCAGCGCTCTCACAACACTGCGACTCGAGTGTGAACTTAGAGGAAAGGAGTGGCAAGGGTGTGTCACCATACGATTTTCAGATATTAAGAGATAACGCTTCAAAAAATTATATTTTATTCGTCGCTGTTCTCATAAATTTAAACAGTATTTGTAGACAAAACATTGTATATTAGCTCTAATCCGGGCCCCTTTTGCAACTCCAGGCCCCTGGAATTAGTCCTGTCTCCCCACCTGTGATCGGCCATGGGAAGATATCACAATTTTTATTTCAGTTTCGTGTCAGAAACCAAATTGCCGCTTTTTCTACTGGAACCGACTTTATATCTCTCATAATAAACGAGATGCCCATCCGGTTTATCTTATCCTTGACACCCTGATACAAAATTGCGAAAGTAAAATAAGGTAGGAGCACTTTACAATTATTTTTATTGCATTGATACTACATTTTGTGTGTTTTTTTGTACCTACAGATGGATGTCTGCAAGTCATGTATAATTTCAGGTAATACGTAATTGCCACTAACGAGTTTCAAAACAATATGAAAATTGTATGATATGCCGCTTTATGGTGGTATATTTCTTCTGCTGTAGCAGATAATACGTAAGCTAATAATATATCATCAATTAAATAACTTCACGAAAAACGAATTACACAGGAATTATTTGCTTCATTGTAAATTTATGTTGGTGGTTGCGCGAATTAAAAGTTACATCTGGTCTTAATAGAATCTTAAGTTACGCCAAGATAACATAAACTTAGAAATAAAACACTTAACGTTATTATAAAATGTGTTCTACTACTACTATTAAATTTCATCCGATTAGAACAAATGTAATTTTATCTTTAATTTGGGACTTATTAATTTTTTCCTGCTAAATGTAGTTAAATTCTACACTATCTAGACCATATTTTTATTTTTATCATTTCTTACAAATCCAGTGACACAACTTATCGTTAAATCACTGGTTTGCAATATATAATTGTTTGTATGCATGCAACTATCCAACAAATTCTTTATAGCTCATTTATAATTTTAAAATAAGTAGGTACCAAATCGTGACAAAAATTTTAATGGATGCATTCATGCACTAGGTTTTTTCAGCTACCGAATTCCAAAAACATTTTTTCCCAGCCAATAAATATAACAATAATAATTTTTTGTTGTTAAGTTACAAAATAGCAAAAATTGTAACCACTTTTTTATTATACCCTTTATTTACAGTACTAACCTTCCCAATCAACATTACGTAGCATAAAAAGTTACCATGAACTAAATTATTTGAACATGTTAATGTATCAGTACAAAAGTGTGTCCATACATGGAATAAGATATTTTCTCGATAATTGTCGTGTCGTTTCACTTTATGTGCAACTAATTGCAAATTTTTAATGGTAAACGTAAACACCTGAATAATTAGTATTTTAACTTGATACAGTGCGTAACAAATTACTTACACATGCATAAGTATCTTGGAAATGAAAAATACAAAGACGTTTTTGATGCATCTATCAAATGAATTTTTGTGATTGATGACATTGAAATAATTTTACAAGAAATTCGATTTTTACTAACATTTTAGGTAAATTTATAACTAAATATCCTTATATCATATCATCTCAATTATATATTTAATAAATTTTAATGGATAATACTGCTCTCTAAAACAAAACCTAAATATAAACATAAATGTCATAAATGTATGTTTTCTGTGCCCGGCCAGAAAATCAGTTTTTTCCGATTAATTTTTAGGCTGGAAAATACATCCTTACTGGCCTAGGCCAGAAAGTAACTGGTTGCTATGGTAATGAGTTGTTTTTTAATTTGCGCTGTCAAACAAGCGTCGTTATGCAGCAACTAAGCAAATTTTCACCTGCAGTTTGTTAAGTTATTGTTTTATTATGGATGATGACGATAGTGATTTTGGTGCCAGTGGCGGATACAGAAAAAATACCCGTAAAGTGTCTTTACTGTAGTTGTATGCTTTCACGACTCGCCTACAGCTCGTCCACAAATTGCCCACTCGTCTAGTAAAGTACCACTTTCCGGTCTTGTCACGTAAATAACTGTTGTTGTATGTACATTTTTAATCATTATTTTTTATGTTTAAATCAAAACTTTTAAATATATGTTTTTTTGTTCAAATGATAAATAAGTGTTTAATATCTTATTCATTTGATCAGTTTTGTATGTACCTAATTGATAACTGTGAAATTGAATTGATATTAAATAAATAATACATTATTAATTAATGCAGAAACAACTGAAGAAGCCAAGGTTAGATTTTTATTTTATCTAATTTGCTATTGCACATGATCTAACAAAACGGCGCTTAAAACACCCAGATATTTTTATTACAATGTCCTTCATTGGTGCCTTCCATTCAACGCCCTAGTTATGACTCACAATCATTGACGTTGCTATAGATGAATCCTCATATCATTATATTAACATACAATATAATCTAATACGTATGGTAAATAAGAGGATTATACATTCCACAGCGTACTTGCAAAAGAAATTAAGCATTCAGAATTTTTAGCAGAATAATCTTAAATTGACTCGGTTGCTTTACAACCGACAACAATGAAGAAGTCTGCTTGTGCATGAGTGTGCATAAGTGGACACTGAAAGGACTTAAATAATCCATCTACGTTCTTAAGTATCGTCCCTTTTTTTACAATCCTCCTTCATCTCTTCATCGACCTCAATTTTCCTTCGACTCTATATCCATATTATTTTCTTCTTCCCTTTCCTCCCTCCTTATTCTTTATCGTTCTTTTCTTCATCTTCCTTCCGTCTACCTTTTTCCTCTTTTTCCTTCCTGTCTTTCTTTTTTTTTCTTGTTTCCTCTTCTTTGTCCCGTTCTTGTTTCCTCTTTATTCGGGGTTTAATGTGAGTGATGAAACCATTCGTTTGCACCTTCACCAGATAGAGAAAACCTGGAAGTTAAGCAAATGGGTCCACATGAATTTTTTTCAAATGATAACAAATGCAGCAGTGTTACCATTTGTTCGGCAAACTTATCACGCAATGAAAATAAATCTTTTTTTAATCGGTTCTTAACTTGCGACGAAAAGTGGATACTGTACTCCAATTCTAAGAGTTCTTATCATTGGTTGTCTCCAACTGATCCAATACCACACACTCCAAAGGCTTCCTTGCACCCAAAAAAGATTTTATTGTGTGTTTGGTGTTCACCAGCAGCCGGAATTGCCTATTATGAGTTTTTGGAAACGGGTCAAACCATCACTGCTGTGTTCTATTGTGAACAGCTCCAGCGAGTACAAGCAGCACTAATCCAAAAACAGCCTTCTTTGATCAATCGAAAGAAAGTGCTATTCTTACAGGACATTGCTGGACCTCATACCGCAAAAGTGACCCGGGAAAAAATGTCTGAACTTGGCTGGGAAACGTTATCACACCCTCCTTATTCTCCTGACATTTCGCCAGGTGATTACCATCTTTTCTTGGCTCTTGACAACTGTATTCAAAACTCGAGTTGATGTAATAAATGCAGTCCATCAATTTTTTGATTCAAAATCAGTGGATTTCTACAATAACGGCATATAAAAATTGACGACACGTTGGCAAAAGGTCGTTGAGTGTGATAGTAATTATTTCGATGATAACTGTACTCATATGTTAAATTCTCCATAATGACGTCACGTTTTGTCGTTATGACAGCGGATAAAAATGTACCTAACTAAATATCCACTTGCATTTTTGCATGTAACTTTTGTTGCCATGCAACCGACTTATGTGATTGTAACTAACCAAAAGATTTTGACGTTTTGTTAGTTATTATTTGAAGGTTATAATTTATTCGTGTAGTTATCGTACCGAATTACACTCCAGCTTTGTTTTTATCCTGGACAAACTTGCTTTTACTAAACTCAAGTTTAGTTGCTATTAAGCAACTCTTGACTCGACAACTGTCAAAGATAAAACGACTCGTCCTACGGACTCGTTGTTTTATCAGACAGTTTTGTCTCGTCGAGTTTCCTAGCAACCAAACTTTCGTAGCAACGCAAGTTTAGCCGGATAAAAACAAAGCTCTCGTGTAATTACCCCCGAATAATAGTGTAGGGATGACTGGCTTATAATAAATTTTTATATTTTACCATCAAAAACCGCAAACACTTTTTTGGTTACGATAAGTATAATTCATATGTGTCTCGTCCTATTATGTAGCCCAACGATGATTTTACATTTGTAAAGAAATGATAGACAGGTAGAGATGAAAAACGAATCATGTTTGGTCTACGGATAAAACACAATAAAAAAAAAAACAATAAATTCATCGAACACCATCAAATGGCACGAAAAAGGCAACATCCTAAAAACGGCTATTAGTCAAGGACTTTCTCATAGTAAACTTTTGTAAATTTTATCTCGTAAACACAAGACCATTAAATTATTTTAAGAACGTTGCACCAATATTGGAAACAACAGTCTTACACAAGTTTTTTTAATTCCATAATTGATTTCATTTCATGTTAACACGCTAAACGGGTTTTAAATTTATTGCATTCTCTTTATACACGACTGACTTGAAAAATTTCTAATATTTGCTAAACGACAGAGATGTTTATATGATAACAAATAAAGTTAATCGGAGATATCTAACAGGGCAAAACCTGTTTTCGATATATTTACTTACTTCATTAATTATTATAAAGCATTACTACAAGTGAATCAACCGAAAACCAGTATACAGCAAACAACTGATACAAAAAAAGAACATATGTGTTCATTCATTCAGTTAAAAAAAAATTACAACCGGATGATTAAGTAACCGCAAATATGTACTAAGTCAACGCTGGAGTTAAATATCACCGCATAATTGCTTTAATGGTTTCTTTTTGCAAGAAACTGCACAAATATGTGGAAAATAAAAAAGCGCGACATATAACAGCGGTATTTAGTAATTTTTATATCATGTTTTAATTCCACAACGAAAGCCTACTCGCGGAAATAAAAACGTGTGACAACATGTCGCTTAATTTCCTCAAAATATGTATGTGCAAATTAGGTTTTAAGTTGGCTTTCGGCATATACGGTGCTTAAAAATGTTCCATTAAGATGTCTCTTTATAACAGACGCTTAATAAAATGGTAATAACTACTTAAAACAGGAAAACGAGTTCATTTTGTTAAATTATTGAATTAACTGTTATTTAGCGGTGTTTCGAGTGAGTTTTTCCCATAATATTTTTCTAGGTTATTTCCGTGATTAAGTGTTTAATTCAACATGCTGAGACAAAATGTTATGAATTGCACGAATTTGCCTGACATGCTTTACAGATATTATTTAAAATGTAAGACTGGAAACAAACATTCCATGTATATTTTAAAATGAAATCTTTGTGCTATAATTCTTCTTAATCGGGTCCTCTTCTGCCTTTCGGCGTCGAGATATTTTTCCTAATTCTTGACTTTGTTTCTCCATTTATATTTCACGATTTTTTTTTCTCCATTTATGTTTCTTCATTTGTGTTTCTCCATTTATGTCTATCATTAGTTAACTGTAGCACATCTCTCCAGATGACTCCTTTTTCTGCTAGTGTTTATCTCACGTTGTTCTCCCATTTTGTTTTTGATCTTCCTCTACTCCTTTTTTCCTTGAACTTCGTTTTCCATTCCATTTTTGCGTACCGACTTTCTGGCGTGCATAGTAGATGTCCCAATCATCTTAATTAATTGGTTTATCTTCATCCTTTGGTTTATGTCTTTTTTACTCCTTGGCTTTTTCAGACTTTATCATTGTTTATCTTACCAATTAGTCCACATCCTTCTATTCTTCTTAAAAATCTCATCTCCTGCGTCTGTATACTTCGTTTTTAGTCTCTTGTTAGTGCACAAGTTTTTGAACTGTAAGCACTGTGGCACATCGAAAGTAACGAACAAAGACATAAAAAGAACATAATGGTGGTCCAAAGAATTACAAAATACTATTAGAGAGAAAAAAGAGATGTGGAGAAAATATCTCACGACAAAAACAATAGCAGACTACGAGAAATACAAAGAAAAGAGGAAAGAAGTGAAAGAAGCAGTAAAAGAAGCAAAAAAAGAATCATGGAGAAAATTTGGACAAAGCATGAATGACAACTTTAGGGATAACCAAAAACTGTTTTATGGCATATTAAAACAATTAAGACAAAAAAAAGAGTTTAACATGAATAATATAAAAGATAAAGATGGAACGATAATTACAGAGGAGGATAAGATATTAGAGAGATGGAGGCAACATTTTATGGAACTAACAGAAGCAAACGAAAACCACAAAAAAATAAACGAAGAGGTAGAAAGAGAACACCAAGAAATGGCACCAATCACAAAAGAAGAACTGGAAGAAGCAATAATAAAGATAAAACTAGGCAAAGCTCCAGGTATCGATAATATTACTCCAGAAATGATCAAATACTTGGAAGAAGAAGGAAAAGAAGCCCTGAGAAGCATAATAAACGAAATTATTAAAACAAGAAAAATGCCAAAGGAATGGAACATGGGAATTATTTTACCACTCTACAAGAAAGGGGATAAAAGGAACTGCGCAAACTATAGAGGCATAACACTAATAAGTATACCAGCAAAAATACTAGCCAGAATAATAGAAGGCAGAATAAAGGAAAAATTAGAAAATACGTTAGAAGAAACACAATATGGTTTTAGAAGGGGAAGAAGCACGCAAGATCCAATTTTTATATTACGACAAACGATAGAAAAAGCAATGATGAAAAACAAGAAAATACATATATGTTTTATTGATCTGGAGAAAGCGTTCGACAGAATACAAAGGAAGGATGTGTGGAAAAGCCTAAAAACCAAAGGTATAGACGGGGGAACTATAGACACACTAAAAATAATGTATGAAAAAACGCTAAACGTGGTAAGAACACATAACGAGGAATCATTAGAGTTTGAAACGAAAGAAGGATTAAAACAAGGTTGCGTGCTTAGTCCATTGCTATTTGCAATCGTAGTAGATGAGGCAATAAAGAAAGCAAAAAAGAAGTTCAGACCACTACAGTTGGGGTATTGGAGGATGGAAAAGGTTGAGCTGACGGAGTTATTATTCGCAGATGATATGGCGATGGTAGCAGACTCGGAGGCAAACCTACAGTATAATATGGAAAGACTAAACGAAGAACTAAAGAAAATTAATATGAGGATAAATGTACAGAAAACAAAAAGCATGATAGTAACAGAGAAAGAAAACTCACACAACATTTCAATAGAAGGGCAATATATAGAACAAGTAACACATTACAAATACTTGGGAACAATCATAGAAGGAAACGGAAGACAAGACAAAGAGATAAACGACAGACTAGGAAAAGTAGGAAGAATATATAATACCCTAAAAACGACCATCTTTAGTAAAAGAGAAATATCCAAAGAAACAAAAGTAGACGTAGTTAAAAAAGTAGTCACACCAACTTTATTATACGGAAGCGAATCATGGACACTTACAAAAAGAAACCTAGGTAGAATAAATGCAGCCGAGATGAGGTTTTTACGAACAATCGAGGGAAAGACAAAACTAGACAAAATAAAAAACGAGACATATAGAGAAAAACTTAAAATAAAATCAACAGAAGTTAAGATATGGGAAAGACAGTTAGGATGGTTGGGCCACATTAATAGAATGACAGATGAAAAATTAACAAGGAAAACGTACGAAGCAAGGACGCAGGGAAAAAATAAAAGGGGCCGACCAAGAAAAACTTGGAAAGAAGGAAAAAAGTAAGAATTGGTTCATAAACTGCATTCAATACTCGCGCCTTAGATTTTTTTGAGATCTTCTTGGTTATCAAGCATTTATTGGTGGTGGGATAAAATTTCGTTGCTGCAGCTATTCTGTTATTCGGCTCTTTTTCCAATTTACCGTTCTCTCCAATTATTGTTCATAAATATTTAAAATTTGATACCAGCTCTATCTTTTCTTGGTCAGCCTGATTGAAATCATTACAAGATTTTGTGTAACACAATCAGTTAATTTTGGTTTATGAACGTTTACGTACATGAAAAATTTGCAATTTTCTCAAAGAATAGAGTGATGTGGAAAACATAGCATTGGACATCAAAAATGTTGCAAAAGTATGTTTTAAATATTTTTGAATATAAAAATATTGTTTCTGCTTTGTACCTATTTACTTCACTATAAGTTTCAAGTTACATTATTTTATCATTAATTACAAATGTACTTTATTTTATTACAAATAAATTACTTCTAAAAGTAAAAAACAATCAAAAGTTGGCAATTTGTAACGGTATTATAAAAAATGTTGTTATAATATCGTGGTATTTCATTTTAATTTTTGATTCCGGACTTGCCCAAATGAATGTGAAATCCTTATTTTTAAGAATGCTACATAGTCTGATTTATTAAACTTTGGCTACTTAAATACTAAACAAAATTCTGTACCTACAAACCTTAACATTTTTTTTTTTGTTACAACGCTTTTAGTACGAAGCCATCCAAAACATCCATTATGAATGAAAATAATTATGGTAAACATTAATAATGTTATGGACGAAAAGAGCAATAAACTGTTGTATGTACACACGTAAAAAAATTACACATGTGTCATGTTAGCTATTTCTGTTACTGCATTTTGTTACCATATGCAAAAAATGTGTTGATGACTGAAACGCGTTAAGACGTAAGCTAAAAAATGTTAATTTTGTATGTTATAGAATGTGAACAGAGGTTTTCTTAATGTAATTACAACATATAAAAATTATTGATGTTGTCAAAGCAAAATACATTTTTTGCAAATATTTAAAAAATACTTATCAGTTACAAAACAATATTTTTTGAAAATTCAGCTTACAAATTTAAGAATTGTTCTTACGTAAATCACATGTATCGATCGACGTTTTCTAAAGACTTGAGTTTATTTAAGGAACTGAATAAATATGCATAAATTCAGTCCAGACTCTTAGTAGAGTCTCTCTCATGTACACTCATCTAAAAATTCCTAGAAAATTTCTCGGAAAATCGGGATATCCCGGGAATGGTTGTATAAATTTTAAAAAAATAACTGGTTATGTCTTATACTTGCAAATTAAATGAAACAAAAAACTATATATTGTCTTTATCATACAATAACACAACTAAAATTGTAGTTTTCTTTACGAAAATTAAGCTTTTTTATTTAAATCTTGACTATTGCAGTCAACATGAAACCTTTTTAAATGCTTTTTTATAATAACTTCTTAAAAAAAACATCTATTAATACTCTTTCCACAGTTTTTAAGTTTATGATTAACGAAATGCAGGAAAGGGTTTTCCTGATTCAACAAAAATCAGTGAAACTGTTTTAAATGAATCAACTAAATATATAATGTTGAAAGCTATATACCAGTTGACTCAAATAATTGCAATTTTTGCTTCAAAACCAGGAATGAACACCATGATTCTGTGAAAAAGTTAAATATTGATTAACATATATATTTAATTAAAACGCTGCCTTTAACTTGCCTATCAAAAATTATTTAAGGTAATTGAATGGTTTAAGGAAATTCTAAGAATTTCTTCATTTTTGGAAAATACTTCATGAACATCTAAAAGCCATGGCCAATCATATAAAGTTGAAGCAATAATCAAGAACCTTCTTAACATTTTGTTTAATTTTTAAGAAATCGTACATAGGGGAAATAGTTTCAAAAGTGAAGAAATGAATAATCTGGAACTACTGGACGGTATCTTTATTTTTTCACGTTATATTTCCAACGTTTCGCTTATATATGCATAAGCATCCTCAGAGTGTTGGAAATATACGTGAAAAAATAAAGATACCGTCCAGTAATTCCAGATTTTTCATTACTTTTGTATTACAAAACGGACGATCATCTTCTTATTATAGCAGAAATATTTAGGATTTGGATAACCCTGTCCTATAATGGTGATAATACTACTTGCTGGACGCGATCTGCAAATACCTTCACTTTAGTGTACGTTAACTTGCATCAATGGGAAAGCATTTGCGGTATGTTTCACAAATTCTTTTAAAAATTATGAATGAACGTCTTAGAACTGTATTACGACCTATTTTAGTACACCGCTTCCAAAGAATGTACTATTTGTACTTTAAAGATGGTGCAAATTCATTGAAAGACCGTGGGATTGGTGATTTGATCTTTATATTCTATTCAATAGTGCGTGTTTGTATGGGGGGTCCACTTTTCAACTATTCATAGCCTACTACCACCAATCAAACATGGAATAGTTGTGCCACTAAGCACGTACCTTTGTTATGAAACAGGGGAAATAATCTTACACCTATTACGCGATTACATGCCCTTATGCTCACGAGGAACAATGCAAAAATACGCCGACTCGATATAACATTTCGAGATAATTTTGGTGGTTTCCTTCACTGCAATTTTAAGCGATAATGTAACGAGCCCGCATTGAAATAATTAGTGTACTGTAATAAATATAATTCTGACATGAGATTATATTAGACTAAATTAGTTTCGATTGCTTTTACACAATTTTGAGTACTTACGTAAGTTGTTAATAGCGCCATTAGGGTATTGTCTGAATGAGTTATTTATTGAGCAATTATAATTTGCTTACAATTAAATCCAATGACCATGCATTTTCAGAAATATTCTTTTTTTCTGTTGCCTGCAAAGTATTATTTATATCCCAGTTAATACGATCTATACAGACTTGGACCATTCCGCCATCTACACACATAATAGACGTGGCGATTAGCTGTCAAGCTAATGAATTTATTATTTATTACTATTATTTATACAGGCAACTTTTTTGAATCCTGCAGATAATAATAAAGGAATTTATTGCCATGCTAGATATAATCACGTGTTTGGGATGTTTCCATAAATTTTTGCTTCGTGTTAAACATACAAAACTTGTATAAAAATTGCGAAATGAAAATTGCTACAAAATTAATATACTAAACAATAAACAGTATCCGGAATAACGTATTAAAATTTAGTCCCATATTAATAATTGCTTGGTAGTTATGTCAAAATGTTATTGAGATCCGCCTTGTTTGTTCCCTCCTAATTACTTTTAAAATTCATGTCAACTATTAAACAATAATTCACGGTCAAGCAATTGCATCATCAAGATAAAAGGTACCAACGGAAGCGCCACTACTGAATAATTTATCCTGCATTGATTTCGCAAAGTTTAAGACACATAATCAGTAATTGCGGTTGATGGACCTGAAGTAATGTTGGAAGGAAAAAACAAATTACTTGTATGTTATTTTCGCTTAAGTTTTACAGCAATCCTTCCATACCTAATAAACGAAAGTCCGTTACCGACGATTCTCAAGGGATTGACTGATGTTTCTGTTCCGAAGATCTCCATCTTTAATGATGAAAAGGTCTTTTAAAGCCCAATCGTAAACTCGAAAAGGCATATTACAGATTACCTTAACCCTTTTTCACTTATAACTGCATCCTCATTAACCATTGCATTTTTAAAAGCCTTCCGAGAAGGCACGAGTGTTTTTAAAAGGGGATTGTATTGACAACAATGAAAATGTTCTGACAGTCAATTTTCTGCAAGTAACACATATTTCCGTTGTGTTGAATGGTGTTCATACTTCTTAGGCACCAAAAATAAACCAATATTTCTTTTCATGATTAGTTTTTAAAAACTGAATTTCTGGCTTCGATACTGTGAAAAGAAGAAAAATATGGAAAATCTTGAGAGATATGGAAATACCTAACATTTTTATAAACGCAATTAGAAGCACATATCAGACAGTTAGAGCTAAAGTACAAATTGCAGGACAAAGATCAAACGAATTTAGAATGAATAAGGGAATAAAGCAAGGAGATATTCTAAGCCCAATACTATTTATTTTTTTTATGGACACGATTGTTAAACAGATTAAAGAAAAACATAAACACTAAACACTGGAATTGGATACAGAAATCTAAAACTAATTAAAATAAGTAGCCTACTTTGCGCAGCTGACGTGGTACTAATAGCAAATACTAAAAATAAAATGCAAAAGTTAGTGAATGCATGGACCGAAGGAATCGAGGACATGAAAATGGAAGTGAACATAAATAAAACAAAAACTATGATCGTAAACGAAAACCAAAAAACCATCAGAACAGCAACAAAATTAAATGTAAAAACAATATGCTGGAAAGAGTAGCAATATACATATGCTTGGGAAGCATAATAACAGAGCAAGAGAAAATATATGCCGAATTAACAAATAGAGTGAACAAATCATCAAAATATTTTACTCATTAAACAAAACAATACTAGGACACAAAAATATTGACATAAAAGTTAAAATGAAAATCCATAATATGTTAACATTACCAACAATAACCAACGCATCCAAAAATTAGACGCTAAGGATAAAAGACGAAGCTAAAATTAACGCCATCGAAATAAAACACCTCACAAAAATTGCGGAGAAAACTAAATAGGACAGGATAAAAAACGAAAACATTAGAGAAAAACAGAACAACAACCAATGATAAAAAAAAATTAAAGGAAACAACTAAACTGGTATGGCCATATGGTAAAAATGAAACCTGACAGAATTACAAGAAAAATAATGGATATTGAAAAACCAACCAAAAACCGAAGAGGGAGACCAAGAAGAAAATGCATAGACCAAATAAGGGAAATAGCGTTAGAAAAAGGAAAAACAGTAGAAGTAAGGAGAACACTAGCAAAAAACAGAAAGGCATGCAGGAAATGGACTCAGGACACGGAACTCCCCTCCGACGCTTGAAAAGGCCAAAAGAGTTTGAGAAGAAGAAGAAGATTAATTATAAAAAACTGAATTGCTGCCTTAAAATAAAAGAAAAATAGAACAAAAATGTAACAAAAATAGAACAAAAATAGAACAAAAGATATTTAAGCAGAATCTATTATCCATGAGCAAGAACAACAGCATAGAAAAAAAGGCCGGAAAAAGGCAAAAAATCTTTTCAGAGAGACAAGTCATGGTTTCAATTTTTTCTCCTTCTTATACGGGTCCCTCTTGTACCTTTTGATGTCTAGGTTTGGTGTCTTAATTATGCTTTTTCACCCCTGTTTATCATTGGCTAACTGTGGCACATCTCTCCAGCTGACACCTTTTTCTTTCAGCCTATGTCTTTCTTCGTTTTCCCATTTTGTTCGTGGTTTTCCTCCACTTCTTTTTCCCTCAAACTTCGTTTTTTAT